>JAZHYW010046741.1:0-10893 GCA_037355805.1 Ixodes ricinus
GCCCCACCAAACGTGTGGCATCAAGGGCCGAACAATTTTCACAAATATTCACGTGGCACGAAGTATTTTAGAGTGTTGCGATGCATTTGAGGGGCACGTAGCGATGATGCAGCTCGATTTAGAAAAGGCGTTTGATCGCGTTGCGCACGACATTCTCTTTCGTATTTTAGACCACGTGAACGTCGGATCAGTTATTTTAGATGGGGTTAAAATGTCCTATGCGGAGTGTTTCGCAAGCATCATTATCAATAAAGAAGTCAGCGAAAAGTTTCAGGTCAAATCGTCGGTCAGGCAGGGGTGCCCCTTATCACCTCTGCTGTTCGCTATTTATTTGGAACCTTTTTGTTTAAAGCTTATGCATGATGAGCAAATACGGGGGTTTAAGCTGTCGTCATGTGAAGTTAAGGTGCTGTCTTATGCAGATGACATAGCTGTTTTCTGCGAGGACACAGAAAGTGTAAGAGAAGTTGTGAGAGTGGCGGTTTCTTTTTGTAAGTTGTCGGGAAGTGTAATCAACTGGGGCAAATGTGTGGGTTTTTGGCATGGCAGTTGGGAAAGCACGCCCGATGTTTTTGAGAACATCCAGTGGACTTGTTCGCCGGCAAAGTATCTCGGTGTGCCTCTCGAGCACTACCGTGACACCACGGAGTATTGGAAAGAGGAAACAGAACAAGTCCGAGAGAAAACAGTAAAGTGGGGGGGTCGCGGTCTGTCAATGTTTGCTCGTTCGACTGTTTGCAATCTGTTTATCGTGGCTAAAGTGTGGTACGTTCTGCAGGCTTTATGGATGTCAAGGGTCAATGTTCAAAAACTTCACAGAGTATTTGCAGTTTTTATATGGGGTTCGGGATGGGAACGAACCAGCCGTACTAATTTGTTTCGTCCTGTGCAAAGTGGTGGATTGGGTTTAGCCCATCTGTTTCTGCGACAGGTTGTGTCGAGATTTATTTTCTTGCGCGATCAGAGGGATTTCTTTTTGAGGACTGTATTACACGCTAGACTCTGGAAGAGTTTACCTGATTATGTGGTTTCGTCTAGTAATGTTGAATGCCCAAGGGTGCGAGGTTTTCTGTATGAAGTTGTACAATCTTTTCATTTTCTGAAGGTGCGTTTCTCGTTAGAGTACTTAAGTGACGTCTCGCGTAAGAGGCTGTACAAAGACTTAATCGATTTGGTGTTACCGGAACCAATGTATAGATCTTTATATTGTGCTGGCCCCGGGAAAGATGTTCTTAAAAGACTTAAAAAAATGCCAGTTCGACCTTCTGTAAAGACGTTCTTTTTTCAACTGCATAGCGGCACGCTCCCCGTTAAACCCTGGCTTGAGGAAAAGGGGCTTTTCGTTCCCTGGTCAGTAAACTGCCTTTTATGCCGCCAGCCCGAAACTGTAAATCACATATTCTTGGACTGCTGGGACGCAGTATTTCACTGGGACATTCTACAGCGCACCCTAAAAAAGGACCTTCCGATAACAGCCTATGGCATTCGTTTCCTTCCTGTAGATAACGTAGGGGGCGTGCCCTATGACATGTTTATGGTGCTTAGTTTACATAGTATATGGCGGACAAGGATGGCTGTGCAGCACGCCGATGTAGACGCGCGTTCCGTCAGAGATTATTTTATTGAGAGTATTGTCTACATCAAAGAAGCGTACAGAACGCAATGTGAGCCACCTGAATGGCTGCCTGTTCTGGACAAACTGGTCACTCTAAGGGAATTTTAAACCGATTGGACCCGCCAAGGTATGGCAGGCTTTTTTAACATTGAAGTGTTGTGCATGTGATCTCTTGTGCGTTGTGCTATGCAGGCAATAAAGAAAAAAAGCGTGCGTGGCCGAGTTGTTACCGCGCTTGACTGTCGCGCGGAAGGAGTAGGTTCGATTCCAGTCAGCGGACTGTCCTTTTACTTATTCTTTCAACTTGGCCTTGTCGTAAGTTCGCGAACATTCTCGTCTGATCGAGTTCCAAATGTTCTACGCCCCGAAAGTTCTACTCCGAATGTTCCAGAAACCGACGATGGTACATTAGGGAGGGACTCCGCAAGGTCAGCGGAGTCAGTGTCGCCCCAGCGTTTGATCCTGCTATTACGCCGCTATCAACGCCTGCGACGCTCTAACGTAATCTTCTGTTTCCTTTTTTGTTTTGGGCACAAGTTCGCCCCATTAAACGTTCAGTTTACTCAGTTATTCGCCGCCTCATCGTTTGTCATTCGTGACAATATACACGTACAACAATTTTCTCAGGTGTGATTTTTTAATGTGATTATTAAAGCGATTTTAAAGCAATTTGCTTTCTCAGGATGTTCAGGTCACTTTGAGGTATCCTTCTGGCCGTTTCTTTCCCCCACTAAATTTAGCGGGGAAGAATACTTTATGTGACTTGATGTCACGTGACCTGTACACAAGCTCAGCTTCCCCTTTATATTTAACATGAAAGTTTATGTCTTGTATATCTCCACCAATTCAGTTTCCCCGCTAAATATAGAAGGGGAAATGACAATATATCATTTCCCCTGACCCATACCCAAATTCACTTTGCCCTCTAGATTTAGCGGGAAACTATACGTTATATGATTTAAATACCTTTTTCAGTTTTACCGCTAAATATAGCGGGAAAAATGACGTCAGATATCTTGATGTCACGTGACCTACACACAAATTAAGTTTACCAGTAATATTTAGCAGGAGAATGACGCTTGGCCACCCGCGGCTTTTTTAATTATGTATGATATGATATGATATCATATCATATCATATCATATCATATGCAGATAATCGCTTAATTAGACAACAACGTAGTTCTGCCCGAATTCGTGGAGAACCAATCAACCAACAATCTCCCTGAAGATTTTTACATGCGTGTTAACCTAACGCTGTGTGCTTGTAGTTGCGAGTTATCTTGCACATCTGTTTTACAACTGCGGTCTTCGTACCTTTGAGAACTCAGGTTATGCGATTGACTCAGCTGGACTGTGGAAGAACAAATGCGGGGACTACAAAATGCTGCCACAAAATAAGACGGTGAGGCTCCTAAGATTTTAGAAAAAAACAGCATACCAGGGCACAAAAATAAACAACTTATCCTGAGACAGCGAACCGGTGAGTTAAGCGGTGGACTGAAAGCAGACATTCACCCCACCTGTGTCAGCAGCTTCTTATGATTCGATATGCACTTCCCCATCTCAATACGATCTGCCTGACCAGAATATTGGATGCGGGATATCATCTTGCTATTTTATGGTTTTCCTGCAAGAATATTTGAATGGTGTCCTGAGGAGAGGCTAGTAAAAGAAATCTTAGCAGGTATTACACATTTCGATCGAATATGCTAAATGCACAATTTAGGTATATAAAGTATGTATAAATACTGAACTAGCTATCGCAAAAAAAAACGGCGAATTATTTAAATTTATTCGAATGATGAACGACATTTGCACGCTTATTTGAACAGATGGTGCCACTAGTCCTGACCCAGAAAAGAACGCGGCCATGGAATAAATGAATCACAAATCAAAAATTGAAAGCAACGAAACTATAAAAAGTTTCATTCGAAAAATATCGAACATTTACATGTCTTAATATGACCTAGGCCTACGGAGTTTAATTCTTTCTGATTTGTGAATTGCACTTGACGTGTGATTTCATGTAGATACACATTTTAAGCTATACATTGATCAAATGTTGTACAGTTAAGTTTTAGATTAACGATAATTATCTCAACGGATGACATCATTTTTGTTGCGATTTGGTATTCGCAAAGCAAAGATTAGAGGACATCTCAACAATTTTATGTTTAGAATTATATAACGAAGAACTAAACAAATATCGCTACATTCAAATTTATGCTGTAACAATGCAATGTACGTATTAGGGTATTAGTGAAGGGTACAAAGCAAAGCGCACAACGTTTGCTTCTGCTGTTAGCAAAATATTTCTTTATTATGGTTTTAATGTAGTAAGTACTAGTAAATGAGGAAACTTCATAGCAACGCGTTTCAATATTTTTATTGGTTAATGCAATCGCCCAATGGCCACCTTTATTCTGCCATTTTTAATATTTTAAATATGTATAATAATAGTATGACAAATAATTGGTTTATCAGTCGCTATTATAATCTAGTTTTGAAAGCACAATATACTTGCTTTAGTGGAACATAATATAAATATTCCAAGTGTTTAGACTGGGTTCTCCATTGCAAATGAGTCAACTATTTTCCTGAAGTATTTGATGTCAGCTATGGGCATGGATTCGTTTAGATGCATAATTCATATGATATTTTTATTTAGAAATAATCAAAAGTAAATTTTTTTTAAATTTGCAAATAAAAATAAAACTGTTTTTTGTTTGTAAAATAAATTCCAGGGTACTAACTTTTTATGCCGTAATCAAAATCTATCAAAGCCTAACTCTAGCCTTCAGTCGCTAACGTTTCTTTACCGGGATTTAGGATACCATAGGACAAAAATGTATATTCAGGGTATTGTATTTGCCACGTTCCATTTTTTAGGTTCTTATTTTTATATTTCTTAGATATGTAGTGAATGCTTCCTATCTTCTTCGTAAAAATTATAGCGCCACAAGGCCCTGCTTTAAGAAATGCGTTTCATAGCACACTAAAAGAAAGGGAATTTCTAAACACGAATCATTATTCTAATTGTTATACTTTGAAGCATCGAGTCTCAACAACATATAATTAATATCTTGTGATAAGGTTTTTAACGACCGAGAACATTCATTTTAATAGGTAATTGTGATGCAAAAAACATTCGTTTTTGCGCACCATCCATAAACGTAGAAAGTGCGCGCAGCTTGCTTAGCGATTCGATTAATCTCATGTACAGTTCCTACAAGTAATTCAGGACGCGAGGTGAGATCCCAATACTTCTACTATTGGCGATGGAAAAAGAAAGAAAAGAAGAATCCGGCCTTCCATCTCCCATCTGAAAACACCTTTGCTGTACAACGTAGCTACACAAATATTTAAACGTGCACGCTTAATTGGCCCTCAAGACGCCATCATTTCTGCTTACACTTTGAGGGGGGAAGGGTGCCTACGGCGGTAATTCCTAATTAACTTCGGATGTACACTGCACAGAGGAAGTCGTGCTTTGTCGGACGAGAAATTACAATTTCTCATCAAACAAGAATTCACTTGATCGTCGGGGCAGAGGCCGACTGTCGGTGCACGCCACAGTTTCCGGCTGCTTGAGCTGTCGGGCTCAACGAACGTGCTGCCCCGATGAGCGACCTTAATTGCTGGGAAGTACAGTAACCGATGCTGTGCTTGTGCCCGCTCAGTGGGACACCTTTTGTGTGCTATTTCAACTCTGCCATCCCATGGGGTGGACAATCTTAAACGTGCGTTTGTTTGATTTCATTCTTGAAATAAACGTCAAAGATGATTTCGCATTCGTTTTCGTGCGAGAGTGTTTGGCACGTGTTGTGAAAACTTAGCCGCGAAGCGGGTAGTCATCGAGAAAAAAACAACAACATAAAAGTCGCAAAAAGTCGCGTTTTTGGTGCTCGTACAATTTTCTGGATGAGCGCCTTTTCGATTGATTAATTTGGTTTGAGAATATTTGTTTATGCAGCGGGGCCGATTAAAGCGTTAATTCATACAAATAGCTAAATATAAAATCGAAGATCTCTTATGAAGATTGGAGTCTGCTCATATTAAAGTTTTCAATAACTTTTATTCATCACCATATTATAAATGCAAACAACTGGAAGACAGTTTGAACATTAAAATTTCTTCTTTGTTTCAAGTTGGTATTTGATTCCTGGTCATCAAATTTTGGTTGCGCGTTTCCGCAAAGATGAAAATATCACAAAAGATTAGTTTTCTTTGTATTGTTATAGGACAAAAAAAAACATTCCTGCACAATTTTTTTTGCTCTATCTCACTACAGAATATCGCGTGTCTTCTAGAGATATAAGCACTTCCTCGATATTCCTTGTATGTATATCCTACGGCTATATACAAAAATGCGAGCTTGAACACCTGAAAACAGAATTCAACAAATAATGCAGCATTTATTTTTTATATATGATGCCTCAAACAGTCCACGCTCCCTCCCACTGGCTTTCGTATGTGCGCTGGTCCGCGCGTACGTGCTTCAATACATGGGTAAAAGTACAATTGAAAGCACGTTTCGCTTTGCTCACGTACGATGCTGTGCTTTCTTTTTCTTCCTTCATGTTTCGATGTGTACATCGCTGCGTTTCTTTGACCCGATCTATGTGTGGTTTTGGAGCACAACTGTGCTGTGTTGTGCCCGTTACCTAAAATAAGTAACGAAAAAGCATTACTCGTTATATTGGAAAAAAGCTAACGCGTTGCAGAGCTCCGTTATCATTTTGCAGATGTAACGAAATAACGGTGTCGTTACTTGGCATAAATAACGGACGTTATTTTTGCGTTAGTTTGTCCTTACATTGTGTTTCACTGTTAGTATATGACAGCTGTGAGTATAGTGAGTATATGACTGTTAATATAAGACCGTAGCGTCTCATTTACAATCGTCTCCACAAGCTTGTCGAACCGCTCTTGATCGGTTCGACAAGCTCGATGGTCGATCCTCATCTGCTTCAGCAAAGGGCGCCTCGGGACAGTGGGTTGTAGTATCGGTCTTTCGTTTCTTTCAGAGCACTTTGAACTCTGATAGCTTCTGCGAATGGAAGGAGTGACGGAAAAGAAAAAAAAGGCCTAGAACAAAGCATCGCTGTTAATTGCTAGTTATCAGTGGTGCGGTACAACAAAATATTAACTAAATAAACAGCATCACGAACTAGTATAGAAAAAAAAACTTTCGAAATAAATAGCAAAGTTAAACAAATATCAAATAGCGTGTTTATATATAACTACACTGATTGATTCACGCTCCTGTCTGACACATACAAGTAAAGTAAACTGAATTAAGCCTAGTTGTAAACCCGAGACTGGGGATACGGACAAGGGACAAACACAGAACGACACGGACGTCCGTGTCGTTCTGTGTTTGTCCCTTGTCCGCATCCCCAGTCTCGGGTTTACAACTATGCTCAATTTACGCCAGCTAGCCTGCACCCTCACCATTGCTTCATGAATTAAACCGTTTTCAAAGAGTTCGCTCTAGCTTTGAGCATTGTGAGATGCAGTTGAAACATTATGCGACTAACAAAATGATCTCGAAAGAAAAGTGCGTTCTTTTGGCTAGCAAAATTTAGCCGCTATATTTTAGCGGAAAAAAGTAAGTGACATTGATAAATAACTTATCTTAATGTGCTTTTTAAATTAGTGTTCGTCGTCCTTGATGTGCTCAGCAGCTTGAGTTTCGGCATACAGAGGAGACATGTAAACAGCAAATAGTCTGACTTCGTTTCCTCAATTCAAACATAGCACTTAGTCCGGACCATGGTAACGGAGTTTCGGTGACCGTTCCCGCACGAAAATGTCAGATATGGCCCTGATTTATTTTATATACGGCCTGATATGATAATATAAGTAGTCAGATAGGGAATATATGGGAGCAGATACGCCCAGATATCGCCATATAAGTGTGCAAATACTGCCAGATGCGGCCGTATAGGCGCGTAAATACGGCCCTATTTCGCCATATACGCGTGCAAATATTGCCCCTGATAATGATATATGGGCCCGTTTCGGTCGTGCAAGCAATAAGTCATATGTACTCGCCAAGACAAGTTGATTGATCTATATTGCATGAGTCTCATATAATTGGTTAATTATTGTTAACATCGTTAAAGTGAAGTTATTCCAGGAATTGCGCATTTTGAAGATTGAAAGACAAATGAAATTTGGTTGTATGTTTGATGTGTGACATTATGACGAAGTGCATAAGATCGGAAAGCGACTTAATCAAATAATGGATTTGAGATCGCAGCTCTTAGGCGCCCGTTTCCGAGTTAAGCGGTGTCCACGTCGCCATCGAGTAACCGCCCCGCTAAATTTAGCGAGAAATTGAATTGGTACTTATGTCACTTGACGTCAATTTTCCCGCTAAATCTAGCCGTGAAACTAATTTTGTTCGTGTTTCCTCGCTAAATTGAGCGGGGAAACACGAACCGTTAGCTTACTGAAGATGCAAGACGCTACTTCATCGTCCCGAATCCTTTTTCCTTCGAACGCCTGCGAAGCCGTTGCGCCCTACGCAGCATCTTTCAAAAACCGTTCGCGCAGCATCGTAACTATCCGCTTGTGAGCGTGTGCGATTCATCGTGTGTTGAAAGTCGGAAGATGTGCAGTCCGTGGTGTCGTTTATGTGCAACTCTTTCGTAAAAAAAATTTGAAATTTAAAAACGCGAACTTAACAGTGTACACATAATTTTAAATTTATTGGTAAATATATATATATATATATATACACATTTATTAATTTGTGGACATCGTGCGCAAAAAAAAATAGTCGCGCTTATTTCTTCATTTTAAATTATGATGTGGGTGCAAAACATAGTATCGTCAAACTCGCATCGTTTTGGGTCCCTTTCGAGCCAGACAGCTCCTTTGGAAGTTCAAAAGTTGACTTCATAGAGTTGTATGCTCACTCGGTATTGACAGCAGGGTAGACGTTACGCATGTTTTAGGCCAATCGTGTCTCCGGTCAGGGTCACGTGACTTCAGTCTAGAAGCTGGTGATGAAGCAGAACACGGCACCTGCCTGGAGCCCAAGGCCGCATATAGCATTCACTGCACTATCAGCCTTGGGTACAAGTGACAAATCCCCACGTTGATGCCCCATAAGATAAGCCTTTTGTTCGTGCACTTCCGTTTTGGCCTGTCCTTATCTCCTTTTTTCTTTCTCCCTAAGCTGAATGCTTGATAGAAGGTGTGTGGTCACGTGGCTTGACGGATGACCTTGCCAGTATCGGAATGCGTTCGGCCGGACCCATGCAGTTTCGTTTTTTTTGCGCCCTGCCTGGCTGCTGCGAATTTCTGCTTCTGCAAGCGATTTCTTCAAAGCCCAAGAATATTTTGTGATGCGTTGAATCTTTAGGGACACCTTCCTTCTCGTTTTTGTGTTTGAGAGGTGATTACGCCGTGGCCGTGTCGACATCTATCTTGGATTACCTTTCAAGTCCCGATCTCATCAACGTAAGTGCGCTGCAACCTACTTCGCGACAATAGATCGTTTTCCTAAGGTACTCTTCTAGATTATTTCTAGAATTAGGCCGTGTCTATCTCCTGGCAGCCGGGAGAATAATTGTGCAGAATGTTTCGGCATTGGTGCGATTGCGCCACAAGCAGAAAGTTACGATATGCCGCCGACAAAGTTTTGACGTGTCGCCAAGAAGGACAACAACAACAAAGAATCTCAATTGCGCGTTCTAAAATTTGACGCGCGGCTTTACGAGTCGCTTGTAAAAAGATTGTTACGATTTTGCGAAATACTGGTAAACAACGCTAGGTTACCGTCATAATCTAAACCATGAGGTAAGGATAGATCAAATAACGTACAACTCTCATTGATTCAGGGTTTATATTATGATGTTTCCTAACCGGCTTGCTACCTACATACCTTCGCTCCTTGCAAGGTTACCGTCTTGCAGACGGCACAAACCGATCCCCTGACGGCGGCGTCTTGGCTAGCTTGCACACGGGGCCGCCGCCGCTCGATCGCCGTTTAGCCGGTGTCCTCGCGGCGCGACAATCGCTCGAAGCGGGGGAACAGCGTTATGTAACGAAAGGCAAAGGGCATCTACACCACGCATGGGCAAAAGCCGATGCAAAGGGCGTGCGCGAGCGTAAACAACGGTAGAAAAGCGCAGTTGCTCGCCGCTATGAGATGCGTGTCGCAAACTCGGTAATCCGCGGGCGTATCCCTCTCCTGCCGCTCATACTTTCTCTAACTTGACGGATACTGTCTCGCGGTTTAATGCCGACGAAACGATCGGACGATCGTCGGGATACCGGTAATTGCTATAGCCGAGCGCGGCACAGTTTACCATTGCTCTCGCTATGCAGGGTCGAAGAGTCAACCACCAGCATGGTGGATACTGGTGTTCGGCGTCATGATCTGACGTACGTGCAATGCCTAAATACCGGGTGCTATTTTTTAATTCTTGCAGATTTGTTTTAAAAGAAGCCTTGAAAACTACACTTATGCGGTTTGTGCGAGTGAGTTATACGCCCAGGGGGACATTGTAGTTTTCTAATCTTTGCGATAAGTCGGCTAATTAATTAAAATTCACTAATTTACTTTTAATTAGTGGAAATAGACATATCGTTTCAATTAGAAACTTGCTGAGCGTCGTCCAAAACCCAAAAAATCAGTAATTTTTAGAAAGACTTTTAGCGCGTGTGAAGCGCAGTAGTGCGCTGAAGTTAGCCACTCGTGGACCAGGTACAAGGCTGTGGCTAGATAAGAGACGGAAAAATGGCGCGGGCGCCTGACCGAAACTGCTAACGTTGTACCTGCTCCACGAGTGGTAACTTTCTTACGGCTGAAAGTCTTTCTGGAAAATGACTGATTTAGGGATTTTGGACGACGTTCAGCAAGTTTCTAATTGGAACCATATGTCTATTTTCATTAATTTAATAATTAAGTAGTGAATTTCAAATCATTAGCCGACTTATTGCAAAGATTAGCCACCCACATAATGTCCCTCTGGGCGTATAACTCACTCGCACAAACCGCATAAGTGTAGCTTTCATGACTTTTTTAAAAACAAATCTACAAGAATAAAAAAAAGAAATCGGTATATCAGGGTCTTGATATCTCCATAACAAGACCCTGATACGGTTATATAAAAAATTGGGCATATCTGGCTTGATAAGGCTTATATAAACTGATTTACTTGATTATAGCCAGATCTGCCCAATTTTTTATATAACCGTCTCCATTTTTTTTTTTTTTGTATATAAGTTCAGATATGCCATTTTCGTAAGGGTTACCAC
>JAZHYW010046744.1:0-25708 GCA_037355805.1 Ixodes ricinus
CAGTGTTGCCAACTTTTTTTTGCGCGCGCCGCTAAATTGATACCAAAAAGTCACTAAACAGTCGCTAGATTCGCCAGGAAGTCGCTAAAAAATTCGCTAAATTTCAAAAGCTTATTAAACCCTTTTAAAGTAAGTAAACCTCAAATAATCATATCTCAGGTATTTTGAGAGGTTAAACTTACACTGAAAAACAACTAGGACGGTTTTTATTTGTAATGTTTTATTTGGGAAACGACTAGGCGGTAAGTACGAATAAGAAACGGGTACTTGTTAATTTTAACATGGAAATAATGACTGGTTTGTCTTCAAGAACAGGTCAACGGAATAGTCTAGAAGAAAAAGAGTTCTTCCTCGATGTTGGCTGCATTTAGGTCACCTAAATCTGCCGATGTCGACGGTTCGTTGCCACGTTGGTAGGCTTCAACTGTGCCAATCCGCCGAACAACTTCTTCTGGAAGTTCGTAGTCAAAACACGTCTTTGCGTGCCTTTTGAGGCCAGCTCTTATAGTCAGGATGGCATTTGCCATCGCGGGAGCCATCCTGTTGCGGAGCTTCGTCTTCACAAGGTTCAGTTCGCTGAAGGATCGCTCAACCTCTGGGGGTACCCCGCGTCTCTTAACCTTTTTGATTGTCGTTCAAGACTGATTTTCATCTGGTGATTGCAACTTTTTTCCAGAGCCGCACTTAGACATGTCAAGGCTCTTTTACCAGTTTAGAGTGAGCACTTTCAAACTAAACCAGGCTTTTCTTAGTGCGCGGCTAAATTAAGCGCGCCGCTAAATTGAGCATATATCCAAAGCAAACTCGGCTAGAGAAGCAAAAAGGTTTAGCCCGCGAGCATCTCTAAAATTGTTAAAAATAACAAGATTACGGTTGAACACCAAAGTCGCTAAAAAAGTCGCTAGCCGCTAAATTAGAAAAATCCGTCGCTAAATGCATAGAAAATCGCTAAATCTAGCGACAAAATCGCTAAATTGGCAACACTGCGTATTGTGCCTTGAAAAACGCCTGCCTAAATATGAAGTTAGAAATATCTTCAAAATCGGCGTGAAACACCGTGGCGCTCACCTAGAATGCCTCGAACGACCCAAAAAAGGAACTATTCGGGAATTCTAGTTTGGAAAAAGTTTGGTGTCGATTGTCACGACTGCTAGCAGAACGTCGCCAATGGCAAATGAAGACAAGCGAAAACTTTAATGAAGAAACAAATTATTCGTCTCCAATTTCACCGTGTTTGTTGGCGCATTTTACGCCCAAAGAGCAAGAAACAAAAACCGCATTGCAAGATTCTGTTTATCTGTGTATTTTTTTAAGTGTTTTGTTGACAACTTTAGTCCCACTAGGAAACAAGTTTCCTTATCGCCGTGTTCTGCGTCGTGTCCGCCAGGCGGACGGCGGACTCCGACAAACAGGCTGTCTGTCGGTGTCGTCTGTCGCTCGTTGCCGTGTGTCGCTGTCGTTTGTTGCTGTTTGTCGCTCTAGTGCAGGGTCTCAAACACGCCGCCCGCGGGCCTCGTGCGGCCCGCGACGGGCTGGGACGCGGCCCGCAGGCAGCCGGCTACGAGTCCCGGTTCGCATGTCTCTAGCGCTAGAAATGGTATGCGCCATCGTGATCTCATCGATTAATTTTCGCTCGAAAAGTTGCACCGCTCTTTTCGAGCGGAGCTATTTTCGACATAGTTGAACGTGAGCGCGTTGGTTTTTTTATAACTTGTTACAGAAAGAATAAACAAAAAGGACGGACAAGGACGGACATCTTTCGATCTTTCAACAACATGTAGTGTTGTTGATTCCCTCATGGTCCACCGATCTCGACGCCACCATCTAATAAAAACACTACATGTTGTTGAAAGTCGAAAGATGTCCGTCCTTGTCCGTCCTTTTTGTTTATTCTTTCTGTAACAAGCTACATTTCGAGTTTTTAGTTTTTACTAATCTGTGTTCATTTTCCCTTTGCTTCGCTTTATGTTTTGCTTCCCAGTTTTTTGTAATGTACAACAACTCCGCTATTGAGCTGCAAGCGCAAGTTCTTTGTTGAAGGATGCATCTCGGCTTTCGCGAACTCTCGGTCAGCAGGAGCAACTGCCGAAGATAAGGCTACGAGCTCGGAATTCTCGCCTTAAAAAATATATCACCATTAAAAAACAAGTATGGATTTTGTAATAGAAATCGTCAGGAAAGCAAGAAATGCCAAATTAACTGATTGTTTTAGAGACACGTTAATTGCTGAGTGAATTGAGTAACGGGATCGACAGTGTACTTGCTCTCTTGTTCTATTCAAAATGCGAGCACGTTGCAGGGGCGGTGTCATTTTAATTAGGTTATCACATCGGGTCAGGGCCCAAAGTACTCATATAAACAAATATATCTAGAAATGCCACTGACCAAACTGAGTTTCCAAAAAGCATAGAGCACGAGGTCTCTTTTATGTCGCCTGACCCCCGTTGGCCCTCGGCCTTCCCGGTGTGGGATATATCTGGCCCCCACGCTCAAATGAGTTTGAGACCACTGCTCTAGTGGGACGCGGCCAGCCGTATGCAGCTCTGAGGTTCCGTGGGTGGCCAAAGTATGGCACCACATGAAGCTTCCGTACGTCTATTCATAAGTATTCGTACATCCATTCATTCGTTCCAACCCAGACGTGGTTCTCCAGTCTTATCGCCGCAGTTTTGATCGTCGTGTCGCATAGTTATCTTCGCCACCATATAACATCAGTGTGCGCGCTTTCAGCTAATCAAGGGCGTTCAGGGAGAGAATCCGTTATCGACCGTCATTTTTGTACATCTTCCGAAGCGCTTGCGGGTGAGTGCTGTGCGACGTGCGCGGAACGCTCGAGCGCAACCGAAACCTTCGGCGGTGCGCGTCAGCGCGTTAGCTGGTTCTTTCAGCTTTCAGTTCGCCGGGATGGCTGCTGTCCATGGACATACTGTGCAGCAAAGTGGTGCCAGAATACAACAAAAACTGCTGGCCGCAGTTTCTTCCGTTTTGCGCACTGACGACAGGTGAGACTAGAAACTTCGTACGCGCGGTACTGAAAGAGCTGAAAGCGTTAACTTATACACGCGATTTTTCTCCATTTTCTTTTTCAAATAGAGCCAGTAAATGGATCTACTGTGCAAATCGCCCAGAGTTCAAGTTGCTGCCGCTGAGCAAACTCCGCGAACGTCGTCTCTGCGGCAAACATTTCGCCGCGTCTGCCGTCAGGAGTTCAAGAAAGACTCCGGGAAAATGCATGCCCATCTGTCGTGATGACGAATCCAGTATTGGAGGCCCTCGACGCTCCACGTTAGCCGGTGTCAAAATGTTTAATTCGTGTTTGTTGGTAGTAATAGCAATTTTTCTTTCATTTAAAATTACGTGCAACATCACGTACCTTTTTGAGATATGAGCCCCTAGTTGGCCAAACTAGCCGTAATATAGAGGCATAATATGATGCATTTCGGCACAAAGCTGAGATTATCACAGCGTGACTGGGGAGATATCTGCAATACGCATAAAACCTTGCGGCGCCCACGTGAGTAGGCAGCCTTGACGGGCCGATATTGTTAGGCTTGTTTGCTTCTTGCCAGAGGTGTGAGTTTTTTATTGTTTTGTGTGCAACTTGGTGCAGATATTCGTTACTTAAAATCCTGTAAATACTTCCTGCATATTGTATATTGTCCTTTTAAGGTTGCTCATACATTGGGTCTCATGCATTGTATAAAAAAAAATTCGAGATGCTGTGCACTGGAGTTTTAGGATGCTTTTTCGTGTGATGACTAGTACGGCATAAAAGTAGTTTATAATGTCTTATAAATGTTTTATTTAATGTCGTGGGTAAGAGCTTAAATAAATGAAATGTGCTATTTGTGAAAACTGCTTGTTTGACGTATGTAGTAATAAAGTGCTTATGTAAATAATAATTGAAAGATGGCGAGATGCCAATGAACGCAATTATTTCTATATGATGTCACATGTTACATGTTTGTATAACTATGCTCTTGATCTCGCCATAAAGCTGACTTATTCGTTGTTTATGTATTCCTGTAAACTTTCTCTCAATTCTGTACGTAGCTAGGTATTTTTAGAACGTGAAATGACTTCAAATAAAATGCGTCTGATTCGATCTTCCGGTTTTCTGACGTTTTCTTGGCGAGGTTGTGTGCAGTGTGCTTGTTGTTAGGCATCGATAAAAAGTCACAGCATATCCACGTGGTGAATGATGATGAGTGGGCGAAGCTCCGGAGTGAATCGTCGGTAAACCAGCGATTCTTCCGTTAATTCGCCCACTCATCGCCATGTAAAGACGTGAGAAACACTGTGTGTGTGTGTATACAAACCACAATCTATCACACACACCACAGCTATGGCCGAACGAAACGTCTAGAAAGTCTCGCTTAAACCGCGCGTCGGCACCTTCGGGCTGAGCTCGCCTGATGCGTTTTGCAGACGCCTCACGGGCTCTCGCTGCATCGGGGTCTGCCTGCCGATACGCGCGCTTTCTTGCCGCTTCCCGTTCCCTGACGTTCTGCAGATCCTCTTGGCGCCGCTGCCGTGCCGCTTCGGCTTCCCGCTCTCGTACGGCCGGATCTTGGCGACGCTGCCGTGCCGCTTCGGCTTCCCACTCTCGTACGGCCGGATCTTGGCGGCGTCGCCGAGCAGACTGACGACGCGATTCGGCTTCCCGCTCTCGCACGGCCGGATCTTGGCGGCGTCGACGCGCAGCCTGACGACATGCTTCGGCCTCTCGCTCTCGCACGGCTGGATTCTGTCTGCGAGCGCGCGCTGCCGCCGCCTTGCGCGCTCTCCGCTCCGCAGCCTTGTCTACTGCCTCCATCCAGCTAAACTACGAGCAGCGCCAAGAGCGAGCGCCATCTGTCATCTCTACATAAAGTTAATTCCGGAACACGCCATCTCTTGAGCCATTCATAAACTAAACCTCGAAGTGGCTACATACCCACAACTAGGAGGGACAGACCCACGCCTTAAGGAGCTTCGCCCTAAAATACAGCAAACACAGATGTCCGTATCATGCGACGTCCGTGTTTACAGTGTGAAAAAGCGATGCTTTAACACAGACGCACGAGCGCGCGCCGTACGCCAAATCTCAACATGCATCACCACCCATCATCGCACACGCATGTGCGATAAACACACGCAGAAGAATGGATAGCTGGGCGAGTGGGGAATTCATCGTAGTGAAACAGCGCAAAAAACAGACGAGGACGAAGAAGAAACACAGGAGACGAGCGCTCGTCCCGTGTGTTTCTTCTTCGTCCTCAGTTTTGCGCTGTTTCCTACGATAAAACACACGCATACAAAAAAAAGAACGGCCGAGAAAAAAAATGAGAATGCCGTTCACAACTCCCATGTAACGCCGAATTAGAGCGCAGCTCTTGAGGAGGAGGGGAAGGAGCATGGGGGTCATCACAGATACCTGCGGGGAGGGGGGGTCACGCGGCCCGGGGGTCACGTGACCTCGAGGCGGGGGATATTTCTCCTGCTAAATTTAGTGGGGGAAGAAATTTTCCGCTAACTTTAGCGGAGGAAAATTTTTCGCTAAATTTAGCGGGAAAATTTTCGCTAGATTTAGCGGGGAAAATTTTCCGCGCAGATTTAGCGGGGAAAATTCTCCGCTAGATTTTGCGAGAGAAAATTTTTCCGCTAAATTTAGCGTGGAAAATTTTCCTCTAGATTTAGCGGGGAAAATTTCCCGCCAGATTTAGCGGGGAAATTTTCATGCTAAATTTAGCGGGGAGAAATTGTCCGCTAGATTTAGCGGGGAAAATTTTCCGCTAGATTTAGCGGGGAAACTTTCCGCTAGATTTAGCGGGGAAAATTTAACGAGGACGTTTCGGCACGGTGCCGAAACGTCAATATGCCGAAACGTCGCCGCGGTTACGCCGACGCCGACGGCGACGCCGCTCAAGCCGGAAACAGGCGCCTAAGAGCTGCGCTCTAAAAAAAAAAAAGCAGGTGAAAGAGAGAGGGGGGGGTGGAAGAAGTGAAAGGTGAGCAGGCTGATGATAATGATAGCTGTTCGCTTTAGCGGCGCCGTAGCGCCATCTGCAAGTACTTTACAACCCAGACCTAGTTCGCGACGCTGCCGCAGCGCCTAGCAGCATTAATTTCGCCGTACCATGGCGGAAGGTACGGCTACATCCGGCTGATCTGGCTATCAGGGCGACTAAAGTCTACACACAAACACCAAGACGGCATGTTCTTTCTGTTTCTTGACCTAGAATTGAAGTTCACTGAGTGCCATGTGTGTTGGCTCGATCACTGTCGCACTAGTCGGACTCTTGCCTTTTGATTCTTTCTAAAGGGGCCCTGCAATCACACTTAAGCCTCTACCTTTTCTGCGGTTTCCACGTCTCTTGGGGTTCGGGCAAGCCAGCGGGCACGGAGAGAGCAACTAAATATCAGTGCATCATGTTTTAACCGGACGACGCGGAAACCTCCTCCACCAACGGGGGCGACCCGCGGTCCCGAAAGCGTGCGATATGTGACGTCTTTAGTCCTGGGCTTACTACTGGTCAGTGCCGCAAAAAAGGTTCTTTTTAGTCGAAATACAAAATATAAGTGGCGCGAACCGTTTTAATTATTTATGAAAGTAGCTTTTGTTAGTATTTTATATCAGAAAAGAAACAAATGCAGTTTATAAAGTACAGAAACAAGAAATGACCCGTCGACATACCCGCCCCCAAGCGGTGGAAAAGGCGGCGCATACTAGAAAGGTGTAGTGGGATCAGGCACCGACGAGCGGTGAGCGTAGCGTAGCAGTGAGTGTTGACGCTATGACGGTGTGGTTGTTTACCTCGGTGTTTTCTTTTAATTAACGGAGTGTCTAGAGTTACCTCCGACAGAACCCGAAATAAAAATTAAAGTTACGTCCGACATACTTTTACCCCAAGGTTTCGAGTTACGCCCGACGTAGCCCAATATAAAAATTAAAGTTACGTCTGACGTTACCCAATATGAAAATTAAAGTTACGTCCAACGGAACTTAAAATGAAAATTAAATTTACGTCCATCCAAACTCCAAATAAAGAGTAAAGTTACGTCCGACAGAACGTGAAATAAAAGTTAAAGTTATGTCCTGCGTAAGCTACGCAACCTATGCGTATGCTTCGCTTCACGGCCGATACATAACGTAAATACAAAAATATTGTGAATTATTACTCACTTAAAAGGGGCCCTGCAATCATAATTAAGCGCCTACCTTTTTTGCGGTTTCCATGTCTCTTGGGGTTCGGGCAAGCCAGCGGGCACGGAGAGAGTCACTAAATATCAGTGCGTCATATTTTAACCGGACGACGCGGAAACCTCCTCCACCGACGGGGCGACCCGCGGTACCGAAAGCGCGCGTAATGTGACGTCTTAGGTCCTGGGCTTACTACTGGTCAGAGCCGCTAAAAGCTTCTTTTTAGTCGAAATACAAAATATAAGTGGCGCGAACCGTTTCAATTATTTATAAAAGTAGTTTTTGTTCAGTATTTGAGATGAGAAAAGAAACAAATGCAGTTTATAAAGTGCGGAAACAAGAAATGATCCGTCGACATACCCGCCACCAATCGGTGGAAAAGGCGGCGCCTACTAGAAAGGAGTAGTGGGATCAGGCGCCGACACGGAAAGGTCCCGGATGTACGCGGCGGCGCTGCGGCCGTAGGGACCGAAGGACCCGGCCGGCTCTGAGCGTTCCCAAGGCCTTCGGTGAGCAGCTTTGTCTTGCGGTTTGGCCGTTTCGCGGTATGGCAGCGCGAAGTGGCTCCCATTCTGAACTGATCTTTACCCCGTGTTTGCTGTCGTTTGTGGCCAATGAAGTGTCATGCCGAATTTGTGTTTAATCGCGCAGAAAATGCAATGAGAGCCGCTCTAGCTGCCCGCTACATACAGCCAATGCAGAACACGCTTTAGTGGCGCCCTCTCGCGCCGTCGACACGGAGTACGGCAGCCGTGAGCGCTCGCTCAGCTCACCACCCCTCGTCTAGTTCACGGCCACTCAAGCAACCAAGGACGTCATGAAGGAGGTTATTTTTTGCTTGTTTTTGTAATTTTAATTTGCCTATAACTTCTAAAATAAATCGAAATTCGAGAAAAGAAAAGTGTCATTAAGTTACTACGTTCAGTGCGCTCAGGTTTGGTGCGAAATTAAAAAATAGTAAAAAAGCCATTGCAGGACCCCTTTAAGCCCGATGCAGCATTCGTGAATCGGTTGAAATATCAATTCTATCCGTACCTTCAGGCTGAAGTTGAGCTAGTTGGTACATAGTTCACAAATAAACGGTCAGCTAGACGATAGGGACAAAGACAGACACAACAAACTACAGCTTTGTTGGGAGGGCTGGAGTGTTCCTCGCACATCGAGGCTGCTGAAGCTGGGTGGGTTGAATGCCCGTCACAAATATTTCTTTCTTTTCTTTCCCCTCCTTTAAGGGGGCCCTGCAACAACATTTTGACTGGTTTTTAATTTGCACCGAACCTAAGCGCACTGAACGTAGTAACTTAATAAAACTTTTCTTTTCGCAAAATTCGCTTTATTTTAAAAGTTATAGGCAAATTAGAATTACAAAAACAAGCAAAAAATAACCTCCTTCATGACGTCGTAGGTCCTGGCTTGAGTGGCCGTGAACTAGAGGAGGGATAGTGAGCTCATCGAGCGCTCACGGCTGCCGCACTCCGTGTCGACGGCTCGAGAGGGCGCCACTAAAGCGTGTGTTGGATAGGCTGTATGAAGCGGGCGGCCAGGGCGGCTCGCATTGCATTTTCTGCGCGATTAAAGACTATTTCGGCACAACACTTCATTGGCCACAAACGACAGCAAACACGGGGTAAAGATCAGTACAGAACGGGAGCCACTTCGCGCTGCCATACCGCCAAATGGCCTTTCTACGCTCCGGGACCTTTCTACGCTCGCCGTTCGTCGGCGCCTCATCCCACTAGCCCTTTCTAATATGCGCCGCTTTTTCCGCCGCTTGGTGGCAGGTATGTCGACGGGTCATTTCTTGTTTCCGTACTTTATAAACTGCATTTGTTTCTTTTCTGATCTAAAATACTGAACAAAAACTACTTTCATACATAATTGAAACGGTTCGCGACACTTATATTTTGTATCTCGACTAAAAAGAAAAGCTTTTAGCGGCTCTGACCAGTAGTAAGCCCAGGACCAAAAACGTCACATTTTGCGCGCTTTCGGTACCACGGGTCGCCCTCGTCGGTGGAGGAGGTTTCCGCGTCGTCCGGTTAAAATATGATGCACTGATATTTAGTTACTCTCTCCGTGCCCGCTGACTTGCCCGAACCCCAAGAGACGTGGAAACCGCAAAAAAGGTAGACGCTTAAATATGATTGCAGGGCCCTCTTAAGACAATTTATTGATTTTTGTTTTATATAAAAACACTTCTTGCTATTTTTTGCCACATTTGTTACACCTGCTTGTAGCCCTTGCTGGCTCGGGCTGAGAACATAGTTAATATGGCTAATCTTTTTATTCCTGAAGTAAACATACGCACTAGCGTTGAAAATTCGTGGTTTTCAGCGAGACTGAAAAAACTTCTCAATAAAAGCATTGTCTCTATAGGAGTGCCAAGCTCTCTAGATCCGAAGATGCATGGGAGAAATACGATCAATGTAATCTAACAACCAAGCTCGAAATAAAAAACGCAAAAAGGAAATATTTTTTTATGAAGACCTTGGTAACATTATGAGGACCAATCCCAAAAAGTTCTGGACTGTGGTTAATCCGAAGCAAGGAAGGCAGTCTTTTTCATTTTCTGATGATGTTGGAAACAAGATGAGTCCTCTCGAGGCGTGTGGAGCGGTTCAGTCAATATTTTAGTGAAGTCTTCTCAGAGGACCTGTTTCCTTTTCCGGATTACTACCCTGATTATAATATGTATCATGAAATGCCTCAACTAACTATTTCTGCAACTGGCGTTTTGAAACGTATTGATGAACAGCACTGAAACTCCGCTCCCGGCCCAGATAAAATTTCAATGAAACTTCTCAAACTATGCAAGCATGAGTGCTCAACCCTCCTTTCTCTGATTTTTCAACAATCCTTAAACACGAGCGACATTCCCGATGATTGGAAGCACGCGCAGGTAATTCCAATACACAAAAATGGTTCAAAAAATGAATTTGGTAATTAGAGGCCTATATCGTTAACAAGTGTGCCTAGTAAGCTCATGGAGCATGTAGTAGTTTTCTAACGTTATGAATCATTTATGCATTAACAACTTTATTTTTGTAAACCAGCACGGTTTCCGGCGGTCCCACTCCTGCGAAACGCAACTTTTCGAATTTGGCAATGATATTCATCAAAATCTCCATTCCCACTTAAAAACGCACGTCATTTTTATTGATTTCAAAACAGCTTTTGACAAAGTACCTCATCACCGTCTTATGTTAAAACTACGCTCGTTAGGAATAGACCCGTTTGTAACGGAATGGATCGCAGGCTTCCTTTCTAACCGAACTCAATGCATTCATTATGAAAGTAAAGATCCGTCACCCCAACAAGTAAAATCGGGCGTGCCTCAGAGAACCGTGCTTGGTCCACTACTTTTTCTGCTTTTTCTGATATATGTTAAAGACCTGCCTACTCGTATTCAGTCCACGATAAGATTATACGCCGACGATTGTGTTTTATACCGGAAAATAGAGGGCCTGGATGACTGTACGCTTTTGCAGAGTGATCTGATGTTTCTTCAGACCTGGTGTGAAGAGTGGCAGTTGCAAATTAACGTTTCCAAAACAAAATATCTGAACTTCAATAATAAACGTACATCAGCACAATTTAACTACACCCTTTTCAGTGTCCCCATTGGAAATGTTCATACATATGAATATCTCGGACTTCATTTCACGCCCAACTTTCTCATGGGAACCACAATATTAAAGACCGACGACCAGTTCGCGCTTTCCATCTTTTCCTCCCGCTTCCCCTCCCCCTTCTACCCTGTCCACTATTGCCTGTTTCCTCCTTTCCCATGGTGAGGAGGATATTCTGCCTTGCAGAATGTTCGAGTCTGGTCGTCGGCCTTTAACCACGTCATGGCAGAGTGGGCATGGGTGCACGGCTACGATGCGGATCGTAAACCTTTTCGTTCTTCTACTGCAGATCGCGGGAGGGCCGGTGCTCGATAACTGCCGTCAGCATCAGGCTTTTGCCGTCCCCAAATTGCCAAGTCAGCCAGCCAATGCTATCATCATCCTCGAGCGGCCATCCGTTGAAACAGCAACATCGTCAACATCATCGACATCGGGACCATCGCCTGGATTCACTACAAAGCCTGGAGCATCATCGCTGTCCGCCAGTGGGCATGGGTGCACGGCTACGATGCGGATCGTAAACCTTTTCGTTCTTCTACTGCAGATCGCGGGAGGGCCGGTGCTCGATAACTGCCGTCAGCATCAGGCTTTTGCCGTCCCCAAATTGCCAAGTCAGCCAGCCAATGCTATCATCATCCTCGAGCGGCCATCCGTTGAAACAGCAACATCGTCAACATCATCGACATCGGGACCATCGCCTGGATTCACTACAAAGCCTGGAGCATCATCGCTGTCCGCCAGTGGGCATGGGTGCACGGCTACGATGCGGATCGTAAACCTTTTCGTTCTTCTACTGCAGGTTAGTAAGCGTGACACTGACCCTTGCTTTAGATCGAACTGTATTTGCATAGTCGTGCTTCCATGCCCAGAAGCCTGTCTTGAGTCGTTTCGAGTGTTGCTTTTAATGCTGTGTGGAGATGTTGAGGTAAACCCGGGTCCCATGAGCGAACAACAGGTCAAACAATTTAATGAAATGTTTCAGTTATTACAAGGCCTTAACGCTCGTTCGCTGAAGTTCGAGGAAGGACAAGCCACTGTGATTGCCTCTATCAACGAACTTAAAGCAAATCAGAAATCAATTCAGAATTCTGTCACTAATCTTGCTCAAAGAGTGACGACAGTGGAAGCCAAAACCGCAGCTTTCCATGACACAGAACGCGAGCTAGTCGCAGCTCACCATACCATCGAGCGTATGGAAAAAGATAACCGGAACTTAAAATCAAGACTGTCTGATATGGAAGATAGGTCACGCAGGGATAATTTGATTTTTCATGGTATTGATGACAGCGTTCATGAAACGTGGTCTCAATCTGAAGATAAGGTGCTATCTTTTTTATCGAACGTTTTGAATATGACCGTCTCCCACGAACAGATAGCGCGTGCCCACAGGCTGGGGGCCTTTGTAAGTGGGAAATCTCGCCCCGTAATTGTAAAGTTTGAATCCTTCAAAACTAAGGATCATATACTATCATGCCGTGCCAGACTAAAAAATAACCCTGTTTCAGTAGCTGAAGATTTTTCCCCTGAGACACGGCTTGCAAGGAAACGGTTGCTTGATTACGGAAAAAGCCAGGGGACAGTTTTTAAGCTTCGTTATAACAAGCTATCTTTAAACGGAAAATGTTTTGCGTACAATGCGGCCGACGATAGCATCTATGAGCTGCTCCCTTCTGCTGCTGTTCAACGAGCGTATAATGGGGCTCAGCCAGCAGCTGAAGCTGTGTCTGGTCCAGCTACCACTTCTTAACAGTCGGAGAGGGGTGGTGAACGTCCTGATTCCAGCTCGAACATTTCTATTATTTTTACTAATATTAGAAGTTTGTTTCCCAAGCGTGATGAATTGTGCTCAGTTGTCGACTCCTGTGATGCGGATTTAATAGTTTTGACAGAAACTTGGCTCTCGGCAAAAGTTTATAATAATGAGCTCTTCCATGGTACGAAACGTTACAATATTTACAGAAATGATAGGATTGACAGATCGGGTGGTGGTGTTCTGTTGGCGGTGGCCAATACAGTTGTTTCTTATCATGTGCCGAGTGCTTGTGCTCTTGAGATGACTTGGGTATGTGCTTGTTTAAATTACAAAAAATGGTTATTTGGTGTTTGTTACCGCCCTCCTACGAATAATTCCATGTTTTCAAGTATGTTGCACGATTCTATCAACCAACTTATTGTTCGGTTTCCTGACTCGCCTATCGTTCTGATGGGGGACTTTAATTTCCCAAGCATTAAATGGACTGATAACTATCCTTCTTGTATTCCCTTTTCAACTGAAGCTAGCGAGTTTATTACGTTATGTTCAGACTTTAATTTAGATCAAATAGTCACATCTCCGACAAGAGTAACATCGTCGTCATCGTCTTTGTTAGACCTAGTGCTTACCACTCACCCGCACACTATTTCATCGATATCATACTTGCCTGGCCTCAGTGACCATTCTGTACTACATTTCACGGTTCATGCATCTAAGGGCTCAACGTTATCGACAGTAAAAACTATTCGAGACTACAGCAAGGCTGATTTTACTTCGATCAACAGAGATTTGTGTCTATTTCTTGAAGGCTACCTAGAAGGTTTCCTTAATCGTTCAGTTGAAAGAAATTGGGTTATGTTTAAAAATATTGTTACTTTTTTAACGAATAAGTACATACCGTCTAAAGTAGTTCGCAATCATGCAAATGCGCCATGGTACAGTACAGCTTTAAAGAGGCTATCCAACAAAAAGAAAAGATTATTCCGTGCAGCAAAACTTAATACCACAGATGTTCGCTGGGCAGCATATCATTCAGCCGCTTCAGAATATGACATAGCAGTTAAAAATGCGAAGCATGTTTTTAATGCGAATAGCATTTTAATGCGAATATTAATGCGAATAGCATTCTTTGGATACTTCACGCACTTTTCGTCTATGTATCTATCTATCTATCTATCTATCTGGCTATCTAACCTCTTACGCCGCGGGTCGATAAATAAATAAAAAAGACCGGCGCCGGCTGGGATTCGAACCGTTGACCCTTTGATCAGCAGGCAGACGCGCTAACCACAGAGCTATGAAGGCAGTCATTCAACGCACTCTAAACGGTTGTTTATATCTTTACCATAGGACGCGCTTTACAGCGCTGTCACAGCTACCGGTGCGCGCGTTCCATGCACGAGGGCTCATTCCGCTCTCGTGAGGCTGAGCACGGCCGCTAGCTCACCCTCTCCCGCGCTCGGGAGAGGGTGATGTAGCGGCCGTGCTCAGCCTCACGAGAGCGGAATGAGCCCTCGTGCATGGAACGCGCGCGCACCGGTAGCTGTGACAGCGCTGTAAAGCGCGTCCTATGGTAAAGATATAAACAACCGTTTAGAGTACCGTTGGTTGAGACTAGCTGAGACGCCAGAAAGTCTGGTCGGTACCATTTTGAGTGTTTGTGCGTATAGCGCGTGCTTTGCTCGCCTTCCTAAGTGACACAAACGCACGTGCTGGGCTGCGGAGATCGTGCGCAGGGCTGTGAAAGTGTCAACAAATTTAGAATCGCCTCAGAGTGGGCTGGCGTATCTAGAGTGTGCCGGCCACCTGACGAACGCGCATAACTCCGCACCGTTTGATGCTATTCGCATTAACGTAGATAATCATTCCCAAAGGATGGGTTCTGCTGATTTTTTTTAATACCACTCTTCCGTCTATGCTTTTGAATAACAGTAAGCAGTTTTGGAAAACTGTAAACAGCAGTGATAACGGTGATATATCTTTGATCTTCCCTGATGGGCAAAAAATTGAAGCCCATGAGTGTGCCTCTGTGCTGAATGATGTTTTTGTAAAGTCATTTTCTGTTCAGAGTAATGTAAGTGTACGTTCATTACCAGTGCATGATTTCTTGCCAATGAATTCTGTCGTTTTTGATGTGGTTGGCATTTCAAATGTAATAGATGGCCTTAAGATGTCATCATCTACGGGTGTGGATGAGATTAATTCAAAATTTCTAAAAAACACCAAAATGTATTCGTCAATAATACTTCATCGGCTCTTTTCCCAATCACTCGAATCTGGTATTGTGCCTAATGACTGGAAGATCGGGAAGGTGGTTCCGTTGCATAAGTCAGGTGTCAAACATGATCCATGTAATTATCGTCCTATCTCACTAACGAGTGTTCCATGCAAAATATTAGAACATATCATCTGCTCTCATTTGGCTACCTTTTTAGAATCTAACAACTTCTTTACATCGGCTCAGCACGGATTCAGAAAATCATTCTCATGTGAAACTCAACTCGTCTCCTTTACCCATGACCTTCATCGCTTTCTTGACTCTGGCTCTTATACTGACTGTGTTTTTTTAGATTTCTCGAAGGCATTCGATAAAGTTTCTCATTCCCTACTGCTTCAGAAACTCCGCGTCTTAAATATTGACCCTCACATACTCGATTGGATAAATGCCTTTTTAACTAATCGTCTACAGTTTGTACGTGTTAACAACAACAATTCTGCTTTAGCGTCTGTTCATTCAGGGGTGCCTCAAGGTTCCGTAATTGGTCCTTTATTGTTTCTTATTTATATTAATGATTTAGTATCTAACATTTCTTCACCAGTCTGCTTGTTCGCTGATGACTGCGTTCTCTATCGCAAGATCACCGACCAATCTGATATTGTTCATCTTCAAACAGATCTTAACTACATTGCTCGCTGGTGCGATGCTTGGCTAATGGAATTAAATACGAATAAATGCAAGTCCATGAGAGTATCGCGCTCTAACACTACATGTCCTACATACCACATTAACAATGCACCCCTATCACCTGTTTCCAGTTACAAGTACCTCGGCGTCTATATCACCTCCAATCTTTCATGGAATACCCATATTGAGCATGTTGTTGGTAATGCCAACCGTATGTTAGGTTACTTAAAACGCAATTTTTTTCAAGCGCCTTCATCGCTAAAACTTATAATGTACAAGTGTCTAGTCCGCTCTAAATTGGAGTACGCTTCATCTGTGTGGGATCCCGGCCAACATTGTCTTGTCACTGCATTAGAAAGCATTCAGAATCGAGCAGCTCGATTTATCTTATCTAACTATCATCGTACTTCCAGTGTAACATCTATGAAAATAACTCTGTCATTACCTGACTTATCTTCCCGCCGTAAATGTGCTCGTCTCTCCTTATTTCATAAAATCTACCATTACAACTCACTTTTACGCCAGTCCCTCATGCTCGAACCATCTTATCGCTCAGCTCGTCTTGATCATGCTCATAAGGTTGGCATACCAAGTTACAACACTAACGCATTCAGTATGTCATTCATACCTCGTACGTCAACAGATTGGAACCGCCTTCCCGCTTCAATTGCCTCCATCACTGACGTTTCTCTTTTTAAACAAGCACTTGGTAACAGCACCCTTAGTTGACTGATTTAATTGCCATCATTTTTTGTGTGTTCACTCCCCTCTGAAATGTACTATGTACCTTGAGGGTAAATAAATAAATAAATAAATAAATCAAACTTTAGGCCTTCTAAGACGTCACTTACACTTGGCAACACGGGAAACAAAACGGATTGCATACACACCTCTTCTTCGTCCAAAGCTGGAATACGCATCTTTCATCTGGAACCCGCATCAGTCATATCTCATTGACAAGTTAGAAGCCATTCAAAATTGAGCCACCCGCTTCCTTCTCCGAAATTATACCCGTACAAGTATAACAACACCAAAACAACAAACTAATATGCCCCTTCGTGCAGACCGAGGTAAAATAACTCGACTAACTGCCCTTCATCATCTGTATTATCACTCACCCTCAAAGAAAAGAAAACTATTGCGCAGCTGCCAACCACGTCTCGGCAGGCACAGACAATTCACAGAAGCTTCAGCTCGCCACTCCTAGAACTAACACCTTCAAATTTTCTCCGTTGCAGTTATCTATATCAGACTGGAATTCCCTCCCCGACGACATCGTAACAGTAAAAGAATCCATTAGATTCCGTTTCGCATTTGCCACTCTTTACAATACGTAAGAAAGAGCGCAAAGAGGAAAGGATTCCTAACTCTTGTTGATTTGTATGTGTATTGTTGTTTTGCCCCCCCCCTTATGCAAAGCCCCTAAAGGGCGCTACAAGGGTATATTAAACTAAATGAAACGTGATTCCATTGTGACTCACAGTACCCGGGCGGCCCCCTCACAACATCTCTTTAATTAAGACACCCTAGAAGAAAATACTGCCAAAGCTAATGCGCAAGGCGACTTGAGTGGTACGTGAAGATTCTGCCAGTTTTCAACAAGTCTGCCGGAAACCATGCTGCTGTAAACAGCACACTCGTATCGCATTACCATTCTATCTCTCTTAATATTCACATCGAATGTCCACGGTTCAAAGAAAGCGTTGCAAGAAATCGTCTTAAAGGAGAAAAAAATTTGTCTTAAAGAAAGGGAAGATAGGAGAAAGCAAAAAATTATAATGTGATGAGCATCTGTACCTGGAGGTACAGATGGAGTCGCAATTTAACCAATTAACGAATGCTGCATCGGACTTAACGTAGTAATAATTCACGATATGTTTGTGTTCTACGTCATGTATTGGCCGTAAAGTGCAACATTAAATAAGGTTGCGTAAATTACACAGGGACGTAACTTTCACTTTATTTCCGCTGCACGCAACTCAAAACCTTGGGGTAAAGTTACGTGGACGTAACTTTTACGGGCGTCGTAACTTTTACGGGCCGTGTCGGCACGGCGTCTGGACGGGCGCTTCCACGACGCCTCGAGGTGAGCGTAAATACGCGCGTGTTTGGCGACCCTATTGAGACAGATCTCGGCACTTCAGCGTATTTCGGCGTGGCGTATCCGGAAGCGTACGGCGTGGTGCCGGCCAATCAGCTCCGGAGTTGACAGCCGGAAGTTGCTCCAGGATTGGCGTGACTAGCTACGCGGATGGTAGGCTGGCTTGACTAAGCCGCCGAAATTAAAGCTCGCTTGGCGCGTTCGACGGTTTATTGGCGAACTGTGCGAAATCGCGACATCTCTTTGAAACGAGCAATGAACGACTGAAACAAAAGAAAGTACTATCTCTCTTGCGGGTGATGTGAAACAATTATTAAAAAAAAGGGTTCTGAGCGGAGATGGCGGCCGTCCTCCTGCTTGGACTTGTTGGCAACTTGCCGATTGCAAAGAACATTTATGAAACAGACGTTAGCAAATTAGGCTTCCGTGGTTGAACATTTCCTTCTGTCCCCTTGCGGAACGCAATAATATAACAGCCGATCTAAATTTTGCCTCCTTTCATGAAAGGCGAGAGTCGGGCTACACTATACACCAAACGCCGTCGAGACGTCGCCGAAAAGCGCCGCGTGCGGTTTGGAGACCTTCCCCTCTTCCATCCTGTGAAAAAAGCGCCCGCCAAATGCCGTGATTACGCCCGCTGGAAACGCGCGTAAAGTCGTCGAGAATACGCCCTATGTGGGTCAGCCTTAATTTTTTTTTTCTGGGTTCCGTCGGACGTAACGTTAGACACTGCGTTTCATTAAACGTTCAGTTCAAGTTGGGCACTCGTCCTGGCTTTAAATCGGCTGTGCCCTCGAGGCGGTACCGATTGAGGCATCTTTATTTTTCAATCTTTTTTTAGCAAAGCCTCGCTCTATCAAATGTCCATTCCTCCCTGTCTATTTTTTGCGCGCTGCTAACAGTTTGTATTCACAAACCAACTTGGCTGCATCGCAACATTGATCCACTACAACCTGAAAAAGCGCAAAATTTAGACGAAGGACGAGTGAGAGGAATGTACACGACAAGCGCTGACTTACAACTGAATTTTCATTGGGAAGAAACAGGAAACCCTCGAACCAGCAAAACACAAAACGCCGCCAATCTTATCAATGTGATTACAATCTTGCTTCGTAACGACACATGTAAGCAATCTCGCTGCCAAACAAGGCAATGGACGGCGAACTGGCACACATACCCTCCTCGCACCGTGACACTCGTCCACTACTCGTTTACCTGCGAGTCTCCTTTTAATTTTAATTAGTCCGTTTATTGCTTCAAGCGGGCAGCCGAGCGCGACGTTTTCACGGCTTCAGGTGACGCTACTCGGGCGCAAAAGCGCGAAAAGTCGACGTTGAAACAGTGTTACGGCCGTAAGCAGGGCCTTGCGAAGTTTATTTTAAAGCTATCGCCTCGCACCTAACGATTCAGTCTTGGGAACAGTACCTGTTTGTTGAGTAGTGAAGTCTTCGAGCGTGAAATCAGCTTCACTTTCACGCGGGCTGTCTGTTGTTGCTGAAAATAATGCCAAAACGACCGATGGATCAAGGAACACAGCTGAAGCTGAAGTCCTTGAATCAGGGCGGCTCGCGCCCTCTAGTGAGTGAAAAAAATGGGTGAAAAGAGCGCCCCCTCCTTTAACCAAAAAGGCAATGCCCGCGAAACTCTTCCTTTGCTTTCCCTTCTGCAATGCTCCGACTGACGCTCCGGCGACTAGCGACAGTCGCGAGAGCGATGCTATAATAATTGGGGTTCTGTGGATATTTATACAGCGTGTAGTCGGTCAGTCAAGAGCGACTCCTACGACAAGCTACCACCGACGTTCACACTGCAGGCGCATCTCGGTAGCCGCCGTCGAATCAGTGCACCCCGCCAGAGGATCGCGTTTCGCTGCTTTTCCATTTTCGTTGTGTCACAGCTTTGCATCCGTCGTCGTTGCCATATGGAAAAAGACTGGTTAGGTTGACCTGGGTCCTTCGGAACCGAACAGGGCACAATCGCTACATCGGCGTGCACTCGCTCGAGCTACGACCGGCTTTTCGCACCGCAAAAATAAATAGACAGTGCGGGGAGCTCCAACTCCGTCAAAACGTGGCCCCAGCCGTTCGAGCAAGATGCCAAAACGTCAACACTTACTATAAGCCGGAATAAAACGTTAGAGGCACGCCGTGCGTTTGTTTGTGTGTTTGTTTATTTTGGGGTGAAGAGAAAGGGGGAGCCAGGAGATATGTGGGCCTCCAGTCAGGGGCAAGTCGCTACCTGACTTTTGGGAGATGGGTAATAAAGGAAAGAGGAAGAGGAAATGGTTATGTACAAGTTCGAGCATCCGATGCATTGTAGTCCAAACGCCAACGGGCTTGTGAGAAAATGAGTCCGAAGCGAGCAGGAAGATAGCATCTGCTAGACGACACGAGGAGCTATATACGGCTAAAGAAACCAAATAAAACAATATATTCAGCTATAACGCGCTGGCTAAAAGGACCCATAGACTAAGACACATAAGATTCTTTAGCTAACTGTTGGAAATGCTATAGCATTCTGTAGCTGACCAGTGACATTGGACAGAAAAATCTAAAAAACACGCACAAGGGCGACCACGGAAAAAAATAAACACAGCTATAGAAGCGGCTATAGATAATTGCGCCAATTTTCTATTGATTGCCATACAAAATACTTGTAATACCGAACATAGCATTTTTTTGTTCTGTGGGGTAATCCTTTCTGACAAATATGTGTGAATTAAAACTGGATTGGGCTAGTTGGTTCATTGTAATATAGAAAACTAAAAAACGCAAAAAAGAAAACACTGACGTAGAAGAGACACATACAACACGGACTGGCGCTAACTTTCAACTGATTTTTAAGACAAACCACCCAGCGCACATGCGTGAACACTCTTTCCACCACAGCCAGATGATGGTTGGCATGATGGGAAAGAGTGTTACGCATGTGCGTTGGGTGGTTTGTCTTAAAAATCAGTTGAAAGTTTGCGCCAGTCCGTGTTCTATGTGTCTCTTTTTCGTCTGTGTCTATTTGCGCTTTATAGTCCTCTAAAAATCTGTGGTTTTCGTTGTTATTGAATTTAATGAAAAATAATTTATTCTTAAGAGCTGACAATCAAAAACGAACACGAGTGGACTGCGTGCACTTTGTTCAATCGCCTGACGAGCCCAGATTAATGTCACTGTCCACGTGACTCGAAAGCTGGACTTTTTCCCTCAGTCTCGGGCAGTCTCTTCAAGCTGATGATGTGTCATCTGTTCAAGTGTGATTGTTAATGTAGTTATTAAATTAATTTGTGCGGAACGGGAAAGCAACTCAAATCTAAAACTTCGTCAACGTCACCTGGAGGACGCCTGCCGTCTATTTCTATTGTTCAACTTAACTTCCAAATCGACATAATGGTCCCTTTATATGCGGCACATACAGTGGACAAGATAAGTGCATGATCATTCGGTTTGGGCTTGTGACGATATATGCGTCCACAGGCCTTCAGGTAATCGATCGTACCCAACCTCTCTGATGAAGGGAATAATCTGATATTTCACGGTGTCTGCAACTCAGCGCATGTTCTGTGTTTTGCCTCCTCGAGCACAGAGCTGTGATATCCAATGGCGGCATGTCACCGGCTCCAAATCACGTGGCTTCTTGATCTGACTGCGAACTAGGGTGGTACTGTGCTCGTTTATGTCGGAATAATATTGCAACTGCCATTTTTGGAGAAAAATAATCTAACACGGGTTTCATATGTTAAGAACGTCGCGACATAACCTTTAAGGGTATTACTAAGAGTATAAACATTGCTACATTACCCATTTTAAAATGTTTAGAGAATAGCACGTATGCGATGCATTGGGACGCCTGATTATATTAAACGCTGGAGGCATACAACTGGCATTTGATCGACTGCCCGATTGCACTCTCTGCATGCTGAGGGCGTTGCTCAGGTTTTCTAGTTTTTTTCCCGCAACTGCTATACTTTCTTTCAACGTAATCCGAGTGAGACCAAGGTTACAAGCCGAGAGCCATCTTTCTCGGCGTGCTAATCCACCGGCTTTTTCAGTCGAGTGTAGAAAGTGCGTCCAATTGGTCTTTCTTATCGTGAGATAAACAAGCGAGACCTAATTTTTGTTCGAGCCAACATCAGCCTAAGTCTAATATTGTCTAAAAAGGAACTGATATTGCGGGCGGCTAAAGTTTTATTTCAGTCAAAAAGTTTGTCAGCCAGAAAAGAAATCCGTATTCTTTTTTCCAGCTGTACTGTGTTTTTACTAATATAAATTCCAGATGCGTTCCCAACGTGAATTCTTGTTCTGAAAAAAACTTTGTCTTAGGCCAACATGGACACTTAAAAAACTTGGGAATTTATTTATTTGACTTTATTTCAGCAAAAGTCCTCTTCTCCAATTTTCGTGTTTCACCTCAAACACCACCGTAGCATCTTCAGGAAGTTTCAGCTTCCGTCGATGCCGAAAAACCTGTCTTATTTTAACCGCTTCCCCTCCCCCGTTATCAGACGCTTCACCTATCGACCTTAAAATTTGCAGAGCTGGTATGTTTGTTGCACTTTGTGATGATGTCGTGATTGACGAATGTATGTTCTGATGATGTGGAGGGATGGGGGGGGGTTATTCCATTTTATATAAAAATGGCTCTCGTGGAAATGACGTTTCACTCGGATCATATGACGGGCTAGTTGGCTGCACATTACACAATAATAGGTTGGACAAGAGACTAGGATAAGTAAAAGAACGCATATATTAGTGTAACTTAATTTTCAATACCGCTTTTCTTGTTTCGAGATTTTAAAGTCAAAATCAATCTTTCGCTTTTTTCGTCTTTTTTTCGTCTTTTGTTTTAATTCCATGCACTTCCTTGCAGTTCTCCTCTATCTTCTTCTGTTTCTTCAGTAAACATCAGTTGCGAGTCAGTGCTTGTACGTGTGTGTGTTCCTCTGCTTGACATCATTTTTTTTTGCGCTACCTTCATTTGTGAAATAAAGTTTTAGCAGTGTTGTCAGACGTTGCTTTGTTGGACTTGTTTTTCTCGTGTGTATGAATTTTTCGTATGATATTATAGAACCCAAGATGGATGTCAAATCGGCTTTTGTTTCTTAGTATGAAAATTAACGCTAAGTGACAGCGAGTGGCAAGGCATCATGCTATTGCCCACAATTCCTTGGAGCCCTTCGTGTATTTCGAATTGAACAATATTTATAGATTTTTCCGCCTATCTATTTATTTCCTTAATAATATTGCAGAACCTTCCGAGTATAAGAAACAGTTTACAATACAAAAAAGCAAAACGAAAAATATTGTAAACATTAAATTAATAAGGCACAAAGGCAATATATCACATAGAACTAATCAAAGCCATTACTTACAAAAATGCTTTTAAATCGGTGCGAATCTCAAATTCGCGATGGATATTTCCATTTGTGTACTATCAACAGTAATTTTGACAGCTTGCTTCATGCAGTTATTGATCTGGAAGAAACAAAAATTTAAATGTATCATTATATGCGCGAAGCTCCCTGACCATTTTTCAGTTGTTAGAACGAGTGTCTTGTCGCAGCAATGAAATTACGGAAAGGAAAATATTTAGTTGAGTTAAGCCGGGATATATTAGGCACAAACAATTTTGCCTCTTCTCTGAGCGCCTAACTTGAAGTATTTCAAGACCTAATAATCCTATTATTTCAGCCACGCTATCAGTTCTTTTTTAAACTGTTTCCGAATCGAACTTAACTGTATTCCACTAGAAATTTGCGAGCTTAGATATGTTTTTGACAATATGGGGTCCATTAGGCAGGGCGCACATTCTAGGCAAGTTATGACCAAGGCCTTTAAGCTGCGAGCTTCAATCGCATTGAGGCTGTTGGAGACTCACGTCAGATGCCCCTAAGGGCTCTAAAAGCGCTAAAGCAAACGTTATCTATGTGTTCACTGAATGAAAAATTTCAGTGATAATAACTTTTAGATGCGTAACTTAGGATAGCTCTTTAATTACTTCCACTACAAGAAAGTATGAAGACTTCAAAACTGGTTTAATATGACACATTTGTAGAAGAAGGAACATTTCATTGTTCAGAGCCATTCATCAGTTCCTACACCAGCTTAAGATGTTTTGAGGATTTTCATTCAATCTATTTTGGTATGCTATTCATTTCACCAGTCTGTACAAAACACAGTCATCCGCGCAAAATATTTAGGAGGACCGCTTTTCGTCAGGGTAGGATGGTGTCTGAAATGTCTTCTTCTTGTTGACATTCGTGTGGAATAGGAAGAGTGGTTATGAAGGATATTACAAATATTCGGAGCAGGAGCAAGGAAATGATAGGTAAATCATAGAAAATATGCACTTATAAAAATAATTGAATTTTTTAAAACTAAATAAAAATTATTTTCAGTATTTGTCACAGTCATTGTCACAGTTCATAAGCACAGTCAACCCTGAGCAACCGGAGCGCACACAGACGTAGCAATGAGAATGGGTTCGGGATTAACGCCTTTTCGAGAGCGGAGATCTAGACAGCTCAAGAGTCCTGTGGCGGTTTTTTATGGATACTCATATCATATTTTATTTCTTCTATATATATATATATAGCTCAGCAGGAGATTGCCTAAGGTGTACTAATATGTTTATTGGACTAGTTTCCGAGTTGGGACTGCTCATCAGTTCAAATATATATGGGCGGTTTCATTTGGATTCAGGCAACGAAGTGGCCAGTCGTATTTTTTATTTTGCTTCAAATTTTTATATTTTTGTGGAGCTTGTTCCAAGAAGAACAATCCTTTTTATTTTAATGTTTGAAATCATTAGTTCCTGAGAAAAAAAATCTCAAAGAAGCGGGAAAGAATTACGGGTTTTGACGATTGTCGTGCGTGGCGTTTTTTGAATCACTCTCAATCTCAAAGTATTCAAAAAAACAGAGCGTCTATATGTTTTTAATGTAATTTATATGCAAGTAGGTAAGACGACATTATAACTACTATTTATTATTCGTCGCTCTAATATTTGTAAAAATCCCAAAACATGCCTCCGGGAGCAACTGTGACCTAAATTGCGGGGTTTCTTTTTAGTCAACTATGTTTAGTATTACTTTAAAAATAGTACCACGTGTAGAACCTTTCATTGCCTTCCACATTATGTAAAGTTTGTGTTTTAATCATGTACGAGCACTGAGAAATAAATTATTAAACAGAGAGGGTTTTCATTTTTCGTTCAACTTCAGCACTGCTGTAAAAAAAAAATCATTTTTAATTTTCTCTCTCGCGTTGCGTTTTTTTCACACCCTTCTTTTAGCCAGAATAGATTCCGTAAGAGTGTATTTGCCTTTGTTTTGAGTTTTAAGCCTCTAAATATGCTAAAAAAAGCAAATGCCGATGGTTGAAACTTGACGAGTTTCGTGTGTGGCGCTTTTGAACCACTCTCAATCTCAAAGTATTCAAAGAGAGTTTCGTTATCTTTTTATTGTGATATATATCCAAGTCATCAAAACGACATTCCAACTACTATTTATTATTCGTCGATCCAATCTTTGTAAAATCCCGCAAACATGCATCCGCGGACAACTGCTGACCTAAACTGCTGCTGAGTTTTTCGTTAGTCGACTATGTTTAGTTTTGTTTTTAAAATAATACTACGTGAGAACCTTTCCTTGCCTTCGACATTATATAAAGTTTGTGTCTTAATCGCGTACGAGTACTGAGATATAAATTATGAAACAAAGACGGTTTTCACTGTTTGTTCAATTTCAGCGCGCTGTAAAAAAAATAAAATACTTTGTTTTTTTGCGTCGCGTTTTTACACATTTTTTTAGCCAGAATACATTCTGTTAGCGGTATATGCACTAGTTTTTGAGCTTTAAGCCTTTAAATATGCTAAAAAAAGCAAATGCTGATGGTGGGTTTTGAGTTATAGCTGTATATTTTATTCTTTTGCTACTAATAATCTAAGTGACGTTCAATAAATACTCATATAAATGGTACGAATGTCGTTAGGCGTATAATCCCAAGTTTGCAATTCCAAACGTCTAAACACTATAAAAATCGCAGCTGCCGAAAGCGGGTTTTCAGACAATTTCCGCCGGCGCCATGATTGGAGGGGCCTCGAGCCTAAAGCCCTATGCGCTACATAATCTATACTATGTTAGAAA
>JAZHYW010046746.1:0-18662 GCA_037355805.1 Ixodes ricinus
AGCGGCGTAGACTTTCCATTTTCCCGGGGGGGCAGGCTGAGAAGTTCCCCGGGGGGGGGGGGGGTGCTGCGCGTTATGTTTTCGCCAGAACCGGAGATTGAAGCTAACGCAAGCACGCTGGGATTCCATTTCCCACGTATTTTGTCAATAAAGGCAACGTGGGCGTTATTTTGTTTACATCCTACTACTAGAAGCTCGTTACATGGCACGTAAACAGCGTCTCGGAAATAATAATAATAATAATAATAATGGTTTATTTTCCAGTGCCCACAAACAACTTAGCGTTCTATTGTGTGGTGCACAAACATGGGTGAAGTATTATACATTTAAGACAAAATACAAATTATCAAAGACAAACTAACAACAAACACAAGCAAAAAAAAAAAAAAGATCAAGGCCTGGGCTCGGAGGGGGCTCTGCCCCCCTGGATCTCACCAGGGGGGGCACGAGCCCCGTTGCCCCCCCATAGTCTACGCCTATGGCGCTCACACATAACGGGGGCGCGGGTCGTTCGGGTGGAACCCACGCAGCCCGAGTCGTCGGTATGGGCATCGGCGGTAAGTGTGGTCTGCCTCCCCGCAGTGGAAGCACAGGGGGCGTCGGTCGGGCGTTCGCCACACGTCGGTCTTCCGGGGTGCGCGGGGCTCCTGGCAGGCGTACTGGACCGGGTCGTCGTGGCGTCTGTCGTGCTGCGGCGCAGGAGACTGACGTCGGGGAGGCGCGACATAGGCGCGAGGAGGAGGCGGTGGCCGTCGGGCCACTGCGGCGTAAGTCAGCGTGGCTTCTTCGGGGACTGCTACGCTGATGGGAGCCTCTGGTTGAATGGCTCTTTGCACCTCTTCCCGCACGACCTCGGCGATGGAGAGCGAAGCCGGTCGGTCAGCGGCGGGTAGCAGCTTTCGGAGCTCCTCCCGGACGACGTCGCGAATGATTTCCCGAAGGCCGTCGACACCAGTGGTGTTCAGGTCCAGTGGGCAAGATGCGGCGGTTGGAGGAGCAGGCACGCCGGCAAGTCGATGGTAATGGCTTGCTCGAGCCGACAGCGCGCGCTCGATGTTAGTGGCTTCAGCCACAAAACCATCGACGGTTGTCGGGGGATTGCGGACAAGGCCCCCGAAAATTTCGCTCTTGACGCCCCTCATAAGGAAGCGCAACTTCTTCTCCTCGGTGGCTTGCGGGTCGGCGCGTGCACACAGTCGTAGCACGTCTTCAACGAAGCTTGTCACGCTTTCGTCGGGGGCTTGAGTCCGCGTCTGGAGCAGGTCCTCCGCCTTCTGTCGCCGATGTTGGTTCGAGAAGGTTCGCTTCAACTCGGCGGTGCAGATATCCCACGAAGTGAGCGAAGCCTCGTGGTTTTCGAACCAGTTCCTCGCGGTGCCTTCCAGCGAGAAGTATAGGTTCTGGAGGCGTTGCTCGGCGTTCCATCCGTTGTGGCGGGCTACACGTTCGTAGTGTCGCAGCCAGTCTTCGATGTCCTCGTGGATCTCGCCGTGGAAGGGAGTCGGCGTACGGGGAGCGGCGGGCAGGTAGACGACGGCAGGAGCGGCGGGGGTCGGCGACTGGTTGGCCATCGTCGGCCTCGTTGGCTGCTTGGTCCTGGGCGGCAGAGGTCCGAATTCCGGGTGTAGGCCTTGGGTGCGACGACTGAACCGGATCTCGGTAGTGCCTTCGTTGGTTCTTCCTGGGCTTGGCGTCGGACTTGCACTGCGGGCCCTCGGAGGGGTACGCGGCAGGGGCATGCGGTACCCCGCACCTCCACCAAAATGTCACGAATGACAAGTGATGAGGCGATAATAACTGAAGAAACTAAACGTTTAATGGGGGCGAACTTGTGCCCAAAAATAAAGAAGGAAACAAAAGATAACAGCAGAGCGTCGCGGGCGTCGAAAGCGGCGAAGCAGCAGGATCGAACGCTGAGGCGAAAACTGACTCGGCTTGCCAGGCGGAGCCCCTTTTGTACACGCGTGGGCTTCCGGAACATTCGGCGTAGAAGGTTCGGTTCGTAGAACATTCTAACCTCGAATTAGCAAGGCGGCTCTCGAATTTGCTAGAACATCACATTACAGCGTCAACAAAAATGTGTAGGCGCGGCCAGGAATCGAACCCTGGCCTTCTGCGTGGAAGATAAGTGCGATAACCGTTATGCCACGGGCGCGCTGCCTATTTGGTTAGCTGCGCCCGCGGCAATATGGCGACGCATCGCAGCACAACAACAAAGGAAACTTGGAATCATATTAAACCAACACTTCAGCTGATGTCAGCAACTTCTTACTTGCTTCAAATGCTGCCCTTTGCTCTGCTCCCCACTGCCACAACACTTCCTTCTTAAGCAATAGATGCAAAGGATGCAACACTGATGACAAACTTGGTAGAAACCATCGGTAAAAATTAAGCAGCCCTCAGATAACTCTGCAGCTCCCGAACATCAGACGGCGGGGGTGCCCGAACGATGGCCTTGACTTTCTTGGGCGCAGGGTGCAACCCGTCCTTGTCAATGACGTAGCCCAAATACTCTACGCTTGACGCCCCGAAAATGCACTTCTGAAGCTTGAGCTCAGTGTTTTAGGCGTTACCGAAAAAAGTAACTAAATACGTTACTCGTTACTTGCAAATAAAAGTAACGCGTTACCGACCTACGTTACCTCAAAATAAAAGGAACGCGTTACCGTTACCGTTACTGATAAAAAGTAACGCACGTTACTGTTGCGTTACTTTTTATTCACGAACTAAAACATTTGCTGTTTCGACGTTTGATATGTGCGTAAGCGCCATAGCTAAAATATGTCCATGCGGAAACTTAATTACCCTCTCTTTTTTAGGGTTTCACCCGAATAGTTACAAGAAAAAACGCGGAAGTATATATGAAGCTGATTTATAACATGTTGGCACGGAACTTAACAGAAGAACCGGCCTCCCTCATTAGCACAGAAATTAAGACCAGCCGAGATTGAAACTTTGAATATATTTTATTCACAACATGTCGAAGTACAGATAGTTGCTGTGAACAAGTTCCTCCGTTACCCGAAGCACACTCCGCTGTTGTACTTCAGCAACAGCTGAATTTCGAAGTTGGCATCTGACATTCTACCTCGCTTCTTGGTAAACACGTCCGCGCCTACGCTAAATAGGCGTTCAACGGATGCGCTCGATGGTACTGCCGTGTTTACTTTGAGAAACAGCTTGTGCATCAGAGGGAAGCTGTTTTTTAGCTCCGTCAGTGCAAAGTTGTGCGGCAGGTCTTCGACGCAGGAATCTCCCAAATCCACCCGAAGCCGGACCTCTTTGGCCTTCCAGCCGAGGCGACGGCGGTAGCGAGGTCAACGAGCCGCGGGAGAAAACCAGTGGCAGGTGGCGTGTGACGTCAAATCTGACGAGCACCGACGTCAAAGAAAAGTGGAGGACAGCGGCATTTTTTGACTAAGGAATTTATGACTGGGCACTTAAAAACACACACAAAAAAATTAAAATTTAATTTTTTTTAAGTTTTAGGAAGTAAAGTAACGTAACGTAATTTCGTTACACGTTACTCAAAATAAGTAACGTAAGTACGTTACCCGTTACTTCTTTGGAAAAGTAACGAGTACGTTACTACGTTACCAAAAAAGTAACGCGTTACCGGTAACGCCGTTACTTGTAACGCGTTACCGCCAACACTGAAGCTTCAATCCAGCATCACACAGTCGACGCAGCACCTCCTCCAAGTTACGGCGATGGTCTTCCTCCGTACTTTCCGTAACCAAAATATCGTCGAAATAAACGACGACTTGATGGCATCCCCGTAGAATGTTCTCCATTTCGCGTTGAAAATCGCGTGTGCCGACGCCACTCCAAACGGAAGACGATTGTACTGAAAAAGCCCACGCTGGGTGTTGATGGTCACATACGTTTTCGAAGCCTCGTCCAGCTCTACTTGTTGGTATGCATCTCGGAGATCCAATTTCGAGAACGTCTTGCCTCCTGCCAGCTTCGTCCAGATCTCGTCGACCAGTGGCACTGGATACGTCTCGATGTTGGCTGCCTGGTTTACCGTGATCTTGAAATCCCCACATAGTCGGATTTTCCCATTTTTCTTCAACGCCGGAACCAAAGGTGCTGCCCATTCCGATGTTCGTACTGGACTCAGGATACCTTCACGCTCCAACCGCTGAATCTCTATAGTCACCAGATCCTGCAGTGCGAACGGGATTGCTCTCGGCCGAAAGAACCTCGGTCTCGCATCCTTCGGCACTCTTATCTTGGCCTTGACGCCTTGCAGTGTACCCAGCCCTTCCGAACACAACTCAGGAAACTTGCCCACCACGTCGTGTGCACCGTCAACCCGATGAACGTCCAGCAAGCTGTCCAGGGGCATTCCGAAAGCACTCGCCCAATTCCTTCCCAAAAGGGCCCGGGACCCGCCCCTGACAACAAACAAGGGCAGCCGAGCCTGCTTTCCACCAAACTCGGCGTTCACTGTTGCCTTCCTGACCACTGCCGACTGGTGTCCGAAATAGCCCCTCAACTTGACGTCGGACTGCTCGAGCTCCGTCCCCGGAAAACACCTTGCGAACTCCGCTTCGTCCATCACCGAGTAGACGGCCCCCGTGTCCGCTTCCATGCGCACCGACTGACCCTGGACAGTCACTGTAGCACATATGGGCGGCACTCGCGGTTCGAGGACATTCACGTCTTCGGTTTGTGCCACAGCAGCAGCTGCCGCTCCGACTTCCAGCGACCACAAGCTTCCGACGTCGTTCATCTCGGCTTCGTCATCGGACACGTCCACCGCCATCACAGCTCGATGAGCGTTAGGCCTCGCAGGTCCGCCCCCGACTGTCCGCTTTTGTGCGACGGGTCTTCCGGGCTCCTGCCCCTACCTTGCTTAGTCGGACATCTTCTTGCCGAATGCCCCTTCTTCTGGCACGAGAAACACCGCAGATTACGGAACCTGCACGACGACTCGGGGTGCCGCCCCCGCACCGATGACACTCGCCGACTGCCTCGTCGGACTTTGATACCCGGAGTATGGCTGATTCCCCCGTCTGGCCTGTCATCTGCTTCGCTCCCCTGACCGCCGCCTCCATACTGGCAACAATTTGGACAGCCCGGTCCAAGGTCAGCTCTGGCTCCTCCAGCAGACGTCTTCGCATGACGTCGTCGCGAATACCATGGACGAGCCGGTCTCTGAGATTGTTGTCTAATTCTTGTCCGAAAGAACACGGGTCCGCCAGCTTCCGCAGTTCCGCGACGAAATCCTTCATCGCTTCGCCTTCTTTCTGTGCCCTGCAGTAGAAGTGGTACCGCTGCACAATCACGGACGGTCTTGGGGAGTAGTGCTCCGTGAGCCGCCGCAGGCTTTCGTCGAGCGGAACCTCACTCGGTCTTCTCGGCGCCAGCAGTCTCCGAAGCAGCGAGTACGTCGGCCTTCCGCAGGAGCTCAGGAACACCGCACGTTGTTTGGCCGCCGACACGTCGTGAGCGATGAAGTGTTGTTCCAGGACCTCGACGTATTCCTCCCATTCATCGCCGCCCTCGCCCGCAAACGCCTCCAACTTCGGCATGGCGCCGCCGCTAAGTCACCATCTCGTGACGAACCAAAAAACTTGGATACTTCTGTTAGTCCTCGTCGCCAATTGTTACGAGTAACAAAGCATGTTTATTATACTGTACATGCGGGCCGGCTTGGCCCGCAACTGAAGAAGAACCAGAAGCAGCGCGGCGCGCTGCTTTATATAGGAAGCGCGAACGATGTGCCCCCTAGTGTCCACCCAGGCGCACGGCGGTAACTGGCCGGCTGCGAAAAGTGTGGTCTGTTTCCACAACAAAGACGATCTGCGAGTATAATGCACGCGTTGTTATGATATAAGATATCAGCGATGTAAATCTGAGATGAGAATAACATATAAACAAATATATTATGATTATAAAGCAACTTACAAAACAGCAATAGAAGAGGCTAAAGTAACATCCTGGCGCACACTTTGCTATGAGGCCACTAAAATCTCCCTTTTTGGAACTCCGTACCAATTGGCATTTAATAAAATTAGGACTCCAATAATTATACCACCTATAAAAAAATTAGATCAAACATACACAGAGTCTCATATAGAATCAATTGAACATATTCTTAACTCCCTTTTTCAAAACGACGATCCATCTACTGACTCCCCATATATCATAGGGTTAAGACGAACCATTGGAACACCCCATCACTCCACCCAAGATTGTGACTTCACTATGTACGAAATTAATAAAATAATTTCTAACTTACGACTTAAATGTGCGGTAGGATTAGATGGCCTTAATGTAAAAACTATACGTCACCTATGGGAATATCATGCAACTTTTCTTCATACTCTCTTTAATTCTTGCTTAAAACAAGGATACTTTCCAAAAAATGGAAAGCAGCCAAGGTGATACTTATTCCTAAAACAAACAAAGATACATCATCACCAAATGCGTATCGACCTTTATGTCTAAATTCTATCTTAGGAAAAATCTTAGAAAAGCTACTCTATAATAGATTATATTTTTTCCTTAACAGAAATAATCTTTTACAACCAAATCAATATGGCTTCACACATAACAGATCTTCCACTATGGCACTATACAAATTAACCTCATATTTGCAATCTTTAAAAACACGCTCTAGGCCAGCAGTAGTGGTATCATTAGATTTTTCCGGGGCATTTGACTCCCTTTGCTATCCGATAGTCCTAGCACATTTAAAACACACTAACTGTCCTACCAATTTATACAACCTGCTCTCTTCATTTCTTATAGATAGAAGTATACATTTTATCACTTTAGATGAAAAGAAAATAACGAAACAAATTAACCTAGGATGCCCGCAGGGCTCGCCGCTCAGCCCCCTGCTCTGGAATATACTCATATCTGATTTACTAGAAATGCAATTCCCTTACAATATTTACATACATGCATATGCTGACGACATTGTATTGGTTGTTGATGGAAATTCTAGGCGTGAATTAGAAACAAAAACCAGCGAAGTGCTGAAAATTATAGGAGATTGGGCAATAGAAAGAAAATTAAAATTTAATCATTCGAAATGTAATTGTTTACTAGTAACTAAAGGCGATTATCTTCAAAAAAGACCCCCAATCATTACATTTCAAGGTAATAAACTCACTTTCCTTCAAGAAATAAAAATACTTGGCGTAATATACGACAGACATCTTTCATTCTTACCCCATCTGCAATATATTAAACAAAAAGTTCATACACATACAGTGAGTTTGTCACGGTTTACATCAATAAATTGGGGAGTAACTCAAGCTCAGTTTAGAGAAATTTACCTTCGTAGCATACAAAGATATATCGTTTATGCCGCACCTGCATGGTGGACATCAACGCAAAATTCTCATAAGTTAAGATCATTAAAATCCATACAAAGAATTCCATTACTAAAAATAGCCAGAGCATTCTGTACAGTATCGAATAAATGCCTACCAGTGCTTTGTAATATATTACCAATTCACATAACTCTCGACATTGAGGTATTTATCTTTCATATATTTCAACTTAAAGAATCTCATAGTTTTGGTACATTATCTATTCACCCAAATCAGATATCCTACCCAATAGATCTTTGGTCCCTTCATCCTTCAAACAGATTCAATATTTCTTTCCAAAAATATGATATACGTAACGCAGAGATAGCTAACTCTTTATTAATATACACAGATGGTTCCGTGCTTCACGATAATGTAGGGGCAGCTTTCGTTGTACTTAGCAATACCGGTAGAATTATTAAAGTAGGTAAATTCTGCCTTAGAAAGTACAACACCATCTTTGAAGCCGAGGCTCTAGCAATTCTTAAAGCACTTCAATTTATCCTAAATGTCCAAGAAAAACGAAACTGCATACTCATTACTGATAGTTTGTCTGTATTACAGGCACTCTCAAATCCGGATAACACAATACCCCTGATATTCGAAATAAAACAAACCATTATCTCTATTATATCTATTACTACTCTTTCCTTCCAACATGTTAAAAGCCATTCCGGAATTTTCGGCAATGAGTTGGCCGACCAATTCGCTGATTCAGCACGGCGCTATGGAGAATATGTCTTATTACCTAGGTCTAAGAGAAATATAAAACAAGAAGCTTTAAAACTTGCCTATCAGAGATGGGATCGGGAGTGGAAGGAAGAGGAAGGTACAACAGAATTAATTAAATGGGTGCCATCAATACAAAACATTCCCCATTGCTTCCCTCCACATTTTTACATCACTCAACTGATCACCGGTCACGGTAGGTTCCCCTTCTACTTTCAAAGATTCAATATTACAACTGATTCCAACTGTCCATGTGGGCAGCAATGTAATGACATTGAACATTATTTTACCAACTGTCACTTAACTAGAGCTATCATACAACAATCTAACATCTGTAGCTCAGACCTTAACAGCCGTCACAAAATGATACATTCGAATAATAAAATGAACTCTCTTAAAGAACTCACAAAACTTATATATGAAATAACATAAGATCCATCCATTGAAGAAAAGAAACGTAAGTAAAAGAAGAAGAAATTGAAATTCTAATAAAACCGTGCATACTTGACACTAACCATGATTCAAGTGCCAAAAAAAAAAAAATGAATGAACTCTCAACTTCTACATTTCTACACAACGAAAATGGCCTAAAGGAAGACCCTAAAGACGTGATAGGGAGGTTCCAACCAGTTTGGAACCTCGGGCTTCCAATTAGCTTTAATGCGCAATAAAGAGGCGCAAGGCCACAAAACCGAAGACCCATTACGACCAACGAGCTCGGATGAAACCTACAGCTCTGGGCTTCTTCCCGGAAGACCCATAAGAACTAAGAGCTACGGACGAAGTTCAAAGCTCTGGGCTTCCCCATGGAAGACCCCGCATTACTAACAGCGAGCTTGAAGGACATCCAGTTCTGGGCTTCACTTTTGGAAGACCCTAATTTTAAGTTAGGGGAGCTAGGGCCCAGTGCCAAAGCTCCGGGCTTCCATATTAGCATTCAAACAACCATGCAAATCGGAACCGGACCCACCGTACCAATAAGATGTCTGGTAAGTGGATTGTGTTTTCTGAAAAAGGAGATCAGGCCAACTAAAGGGCCAACTGTTCTACCTCATCGGTGCCAAGAACCAAGGACAAGGACATATATGCCGGTTAAAAACAATACAAATAAACAAAAAAGATTAAAAAAAAATAAACATAATAATCATAAGAGGAATATTTACAATACTGTTAGTTTCTTTCCTTCAAAAAACAAAACAAAAACAATTGAGAAGTAGTATAATTTTAAAACTAAAGAATAACTTCCTCTTCGAATCCCTCTGTCCTTGCATCTAGGCTAAGTGAGAGATTTAAAGCAAGATTCTCAAATTAACCGAATACTGACTAGAAAGGCTGGAAAGGGTAACAAGATATAATGATATTTCTTAATAACAATCTCTGTTAAAACAATAAACTCAAACTGAATATATTGCATAATACTTCAAAATTGGAACACCTCGCAGCCGGTATTAATTTATTATATTTTCCAAAAAAAAAAAATCAGCAATGTACATATGTAACAAAGATGTTCTTGTACAAAGCCTATGTATATATGTACATAAAAATACATCCTAATCTTAATTTTCTTAAAACGCTAACTTAAAACCTGCGTTTTAACAACATAACCTTCTTCTTTCTCCAAAATCCTTATGTTGTAACATACAAATCGACCTTAAAATAAGAACATGGAAGAAAACAAAGAAGAAAACAATTTAAAGATCTTCCAAGTACTTTTAAATAGTTCCTGACAAAGAAGAAGAAAAGAAATCCGTCCTATATATTCACCTAAATAGCGCACCATCTCACCTTCCGTTCTTAAAACAGATTTGCTCCCCACACCATCACAACTGTAGTTCTTAAGCTCAAAACACATTTGCCTATAGACACACCCATAAAACTGTTTCTCTTGACTTTGCCATAGCCCGATTTAATTTCTATTTAATTTCAATCAAAAATCAGATCATAAAACACTACATAAACAAACACAATAGCTTAACTGGAAAATAATAGATAGTTACAGACAAACACTTACTGGACCCCTCTGAGGTCTAATTTCCCCTCACCCTCGAAGGGCAGTGCGCTTGCGCATAGCCCGGCGAGGGTCTGAAGAACATAAGAAAACAAAAATACACACATTTACTAGATCCCTCTGAGGATTAAACTTCCATCACCCTCGCAGGGCGGTGTGCTTGCGCATGGCCCGACGAGGGTCTCAAGAACATAAGAAGGCAAAAAATGGTTGAATAAATAAATAAATAGCTATGTTACAAAGACGATAGACAAAGAAATATAGTTAGTGAAAACTTTATGTACATATTAAATTTACACTTCTTGTATTATAATCTCTTCTTCCTAGGACAAATATAAGAAGTCGGAACCTCTTCTTCTTCCCAGGTCAGACTCAAGACAGGAGACAGGACACCTGGGGAACACAAAAAATAGAAATATTACCAAGAAGAGACTTACAAAAACAGTACAAATAACAAATAAATGCCCGTTGCTTTTTCTAAGTTAGTTCCCTAACCGGGGTTTCGCTGTCTCCCCTGTTATTTTTAAGATTGGCTTTTTCTTCAAATTCACGATAATTTGGTCAGACTTTGACCCTTTTCATTTAATTTTATTGGCTTAAACCTGTTATACCGTTTGGTGGTGCAGGTAGAGAGACACATTATTTTTATTCGTTTATAACTCTCACTTACAAATTGTAAATTGCACCCAGAGGCTACAAATAATGTTCAATGGTGCAGGTGCCTTTCAGTTTGTTCGATTTTAGTGAAGGACGCTGGGCTGAATCATTGGTCTTCCTCGCGCAGATTATGGTCTCGAGGCAGGTGACTTCAAGCGTGCTTTGTGATCCGTCATCATACGCGAGTCCACGAATTTTTTATCATCGCTTGGACCCGGGTGCGACAGTACAACTGACTAAAAAAGCTCGCTGAAGTCGGGCTGTCTGGGCGAGGAACCACGCGCATTCGAGATATCACTACGCGGCTCCACTGGTCGAAGACGAGAGGATCTTCACTTTCTATTGGCTGGACGATGGCCTTGGTTTTATGACATGCTCCTTCCATTGCCTGAGATGATTTTGACGCGTTGCGAACTGTAATTTTTTTTTTTTTTTTAAATAGGGAAATCAGTCGCGCATCATTATAATTTGGGAAATTCTGGAATGCGTAGAGCGAGCAGAGCGGGGAATCGCCATATTTAGGCCATCTCAGAAGCCTCCTCAGTATGAACCTCTGCCCTTCACGCAGTCTCCTGGTGAGGCATGAAGACGTCATTCTAGCGGGAAAACAGGGTGCACTGGTCTCACCTCCCAATGTCTGGAAAGGCTCCAGAGCTAAAGTGAGAGGACGCATGTGGCTGCAGTTTCTCTATCTCGTGATCCCACGGCTCAGACATGAATAGCAGAGGGAAGCGAAAAGCTACAGGCACTGTTTTGAGAGGCTCGAGATCGCTTCTTTGAAAAGCGCTTTCTCGGAGCGGACGCCCGCGCCAGGAAGAACGGATTGCAGTTTTAAGGTTATGATGATAATACAATATGATCATCAAAACCTTGAAAATGCAGGCCGTTGACCCTTGTTGGTGTAAGACTGGTTGCAGCTGTTAAAACCCGTCTGCTCTATAGACTGACGTCTAACTCCTGGTTAGCTCAGTCGGTAAAGGGCTCATTTAGAATTGAAGAGGTCCCTGGTTCGACAATAGAACCAGGCGGTTTTTTTTTCGTCGCGCACTAGTCACCTAGCGGTGTTTGGAGATTCGTTTTTCATTTGTCCCCCTCATTCCCCTTCTTCAGGGATTAGTTTCGTCAATCTTGCAGTTCTCCGGCAAAAGCCGATATCGGCCTCAGTGGGATCGGTGGCCGAGTGTGTTAGCGCGCCGCAGCTCAGAGCGCGTGGAGCGAAAGCTCGCGCTGCAAACCCCAGAAAGTCTGGGCTCAACCCTCCTCCGGCCAGTTTAGATCTAAATGTGTATCGTACCGGCGTGCGGTCGCGTATCAGGGTAGCGGTTGTACTGTACTGACTAGCTTTCGACTATATAAACATACACAAGTCACAATAGACTACTTACCAAAAATTTCTGCACGCAGCACTGCTCGCGTTACATTATAGTACTCCTTTGGCCCCGAGAAGAGCGGCGTGGTTTCTGTTTCGATTAACCCGTTCACAAAGTTGTGAATCTCAGCACTGCATGAAAATAAAGTCACAATCGCTTGCACTGCAGTTATTCACCTTCGTGAGAGCCCCCGTTGAAACCCGGACTTCCAGCGGCCGTAAGGACCTGCACGCCATTTGCTCGGTGTAGCTTTCCATGGCTATGAAGCAAAAGCTACAGTCACCTGTGCAATCGCGCTCTTCACTTCTTCAGAAATGCAGTGCACCTCAGAATGGTCGCTCATGTTGCACACGATAAATGTTTGAAGAAAACAATAATTACGAAAAACCAAAAGAAAGCGATTGATAGTGTTTCGATAAAACGCTAAAGGTTGCGTTTTTCGTACGTTTTATTAGAGCCGGTGAGCAGATACTGACAGATACCTATGGCACTTATCAACGCTTTGCAGGAACTTCGCATGGACGCCGCCATAACCGACCTTCAATTTTGGTTTCCTCTTATTTCGTTTAGTTCACTTCATCATGACCACAGCAGGGCAGGTTATTGCCATTTTAGATTCTACTGTGTCCTTCTTTCCAGCATTGGCCTTTGTGGAAGCTTGTCAACGCTTGCTTCACTGACTCGGAACTGGATAAGGCAGGAGGTCAGCAATGGTGGCTGTAGTCTGGGGGAGTGTGATTTACAAATTCACAACCACGGTGAAAGAAACAAATTTAGGTGATGGCTCTGCCCGCTCTGTCCGCGGGGAGCGAGCGACCAGATCGTGTTCGGAGCTAGCCTCTAGGCATGAGTAGTTAGTTAGGAGCCGCCGCGGAGGGAGCTGAGGTATGAGGTCCCACCTCGGGGGCCACGGTGTCAAAAGCCGCACAATAGTTGTAACATCGTTTACCGATAAGGTGGTCACTGACCGACCGACTTCTTTCAAATGATCAGTATAAAAGACGCATGGGTTGCCGTTGTGGGCAGCGATCGGGTTAGCGTGTTGTTACGTGTATGATGTGCGCCTAAGGGTCTTCTGTGTTTAAAAGTCCTTGTATTTGTTAAATGCACGTGCGCAAATGCGGAAATAAATGCTGCGCAAATGCGAATTTAAGCAGTTTGAAAAAAGGTATATACCAGCGACAATAATTTTTTAACAATATTTAATTTGACGTCAACTAGCTCCACATTAGCCTTGCGACGGTTAGTGCCAGTTACTAGCCGAAGGTAGTAAAATATACTAGGTTGGTCAGTCACCGTCACTAGCGTCTTGAGCTAGTAACCATTACTAGCTTGACCATTACTACCTGCGGTTACTAGATACCTATAGTAACATATGTGACAAGCGGTTACTAGGTACCTGGTTAAAACTAATGGACTTTTTTTTCTAAGAGTATACGTCGTTCTCAATACACGGTGTTCACTGTAGACATGGTGACAGAACTTTCTGTAGGCACTCCTCGAGCATTCGCTTGAAACATATTTGCTTGATACATATGTTCCTTCGAACAAGTTTCTGTATGACCAGTGTAACAGGACGGCCGTAATCAAGGCAGAAACTCGCCTCTGACAGTATCTGCGCACCTCTCTCTCGTAGATGTATTAGGAGTGTGACCATGGCTCCAAGATGAACTGAGTATACGGCCGTATACAACGCACCGCCTTTCCACACTTCAAAGCTGTAGGTGCTCGTGCTCTCCCTGCCAGTACAATTGTGAGCAGACGGACTGGGTCCCATGTTTGTGAGGGATGCGTGCGGCTTTCATGCCCGCGTTTTGTTTTGTAAGGAGCGCCCAAATGGACTCCAGGGAAGTTAACCGAGACACAAAGGACACACTCGTGACTGATACAGACAGGACTCAAGCTTAACCCGGTGTTGAGTGGACTTCGGAGGACGTCGGTTAGACGTCCCTGACACTACCGGCTGCACGATCGGTTCAGACTTTAGATCATCAAAAAGGTCAACAGACGCGGGAATCTTCATATCCGAAACAAGGTCGAGATGGCACAATACCCCGATGTAAACAAGATCGGACAGAACATCCTTCTAGACGGTCACCGGACCATTATGGGGGCTAATACTGAGGAGGGAGGAGTGTTATGTACCCGGCACCGCTCCGGCAGGAAAATACCGGAGCGGATGACACGAGTTTGGTGTATTGCGTGCCAACCAATATTACGGAGACTTGATCGTATACGAGTGGAGATCGAACTTTCTGACCCGTGTGTTGTCCCAAAACCTCGGAATTTGCCGAGCAAAAGGCCTACGGACACGCCCACAGGCCTTGTGGACATGTGGGCATATCCACGTCGTCATGTTTACGCCATTTTCTTCAATAAAGCGAAAGCACAGTGTGACGTAAAATACTATCAATAAATGAGGTGACGTTTATTGTTAGTGCCGGATCTCTTCCGAAACCAGTCATCAGAGAATGCGAGCTTGACCCATTCCCTTGTTTGTGACGGCTTTTGTGCTTAGCTGGGCATATGCAGCGTGCATGCTGCATTGTTCATGCAGGCCGGAGTGGTAACAAAAGAGCCCCTCCTCCCCTCGGGCAACCGGAGAACACGAACTCCAGCCGAACGCTGACGTGGCGTTCGGTTACGTCAGCCGAGCGTTGAGTCATTGTTATTTGTTGTCCCCATCCGTGTCGTTCTAAAGTTAGCTGCTTGGGGCGCCACGGTGTGACCTCCTCCCCAATAAGCAAGTGTTGAGATGGATGCATCGTCCCAGCATTCAAGCTAGTACTTTACATAGAGCAGACATCTGTTCCTTTTTATTATTATTCGGGAGTGGAGCCTGAATAGGATGTATCATGCAACACAATAAGTTAGCATGACACCTCATATTGTTAAAAAAAACTATATGCTCTTGTTGCTTTTTATTAATACACGACCGTGCCCTACCTCATTGTGGTCGTAATTTTGGCAAAGCTACAGCTTATCCAAGAAAGAAACGATACTTTTATATGTCACTTATCAACTGCCGTTACAGGTTCTACGACAAGGGTCATCGCGTCGTCGGTGTGGAGTTTGTCGAATCTGCTGCGAGGGGCAGTTTAGTCGACATTGGCCTTCCTCTCGAAAAAGCCGAGTGCCCTGTACTGAAGTGCAAGATCTTTCAGGTAGAGTTCTTATTCGTATCAATGAATGGGTTAATTGGTCAACCTATCAATAAATGTTTTATTGGCCTTTGGAGGGGTGGCAACGCGCACGAGGTAAGGCAGACATGTTTAAAGTAACCACGAATACAATTTTTTTTTTTAATTTCAAGATTACAGCGAAGTTTACATCCGAGTAATTTGATTTGTCGAATATAAGCTGGCTTCATGCCGATGAAGGGCCACATTCTAAGTTGCAAAAGTAAAACAAAAAGCCCCAGACCAATTTTATTTTCGGTGAACAGGGAATGAAATTTACTTAGTAGCAGGTAAGAATAAATAACAGCCTTGAGAAACCTCTTACGGGAACGACATATTGTACACTAGATGAATATGCGAAAGACGTGAAAGACCAAGAGGTGTCAAAAAATGACCAAAATCCTACTTCTGCTGAGCCTGTGGAATAGGGCGGTCGCTTGCATCTCCTAGCCTCTATTCAATTTTGACCTCTAGTATATAAAGACTATTTAAGGTTAAGCATTTATTAGTGCAAAGACATGTGTGCTACGCCTAAGAAGCATCATCACGGCTGGTGGAAAGGATGTCAATTATAATTATGGCGATGGCTAAGATAAAGCCGTAACCTCCTATGTGGAATATTTGCTAAAAGTACATGACAAAATTCCTGTTATTGGCTAACATACCACATGGGGCGCCGCCACCTTACGAATAATATTTGAACACGTTATAGCAACACACTTATGACGCTAGGGAACACATGAAAAAATATGGTGGTGATACTTTAGGGATATGTTTTTCATTAAATATTACGTCTACTACTCTGTTTACTGCTCCACTGCCTTATATTCTGCATGTACTTGGAAATGCCAAGGCCATCATCTCCGGGTGACTGACTCCACAATTATGAAGGGGACACTATGTTGTTTGGTTCTCGTCAATATTTTACGTTGGGGGTACTATATTTGACTTCACCGAATGTATCTTAAAATAAGGCGCGTTGATAGTGCATATAGTAATAATGCAACGATCGCACAACCATTTTCAGTACACCGCCCCTACCGCTATACATCGTGGGACCTGAAGTCTCCACTCACGCGCGACAATACCTCTGAGGGTCTGCGGCAGCAAAGTACTGGGGGCACGAACTGTCTCGTGCACTGGCGCCTGCCTCTTAAAAACCACAACTCTGCCGGCGCCACGCATGCGCGGAATGCGTAATGAGATCGGTCTATTGTGCGTAGTCACAATGAGAAGCTGCTGAAACGGGTATCAATGCAGTCAAGACCCTTCGAAAATGTGTTTCTCCTTCAGTTTAGCAGCCTTTCCCACACGTTTTTCAGACCTTTAGAATTTGAAGGGTGTTCCTTGGAGCTGCAATCTATTTTGCGATTAAGGGCGCACCACTAGAAATCAGGATGATGAAATGATGCATGGGTGTAAGTCTTTGAAACACCCTTTGGAACCCTTAAGAGTGTAAAATATTTTAGTGTGCAGGTGGCTCGCGCATACGCATCCCTCTGCTCGGAACTGGTTCTTTGCATCTATGCTGACCAATTCGCGTCTTGTCATACAACACGTTTCTTCACCGACTCCGGATAAGAGGTTCCGAATATTTGTCTGCAACGTGCTCGACTTTACCGAGTAAGTATTCCACCACCATTACACTTAATATACGATAGCTCAAGGTCGGCGAAAGAGATATTTACTAGGGAAAAAAAAGATCAGTCCTGTGTGAATCCACAATATACAGTCACCGCAATAGCTGCGACGCCTCATCTGATCCCATGTATCTTGCAGTAAACCTGTTATGACCTTATGATGACACAGTGATGACGTTGTGAATAATCTGTGTAACCCTTGTGACACCACTGCGCGTGTGCACCAAAAAGTTTATAGGAACACACTAAGGCCCATTTTGTGGTCCGTAAAGTATACGTTGAAAAGGGCATGCAGTGAGACTTGGGTGGCGTGATGCGACTTCGCCAAAACTGCTGCCATCTAGCGGGCACTACGCGAGACTTATAGGCATAGCTGTCGTCGACAGATGCGGTTTATTAGGCGGCGCGTTGGAAACAGTTTTAGTGACCCTAGCGCGCTCTATTCCCAGTCAATAGACCCGGAATCGGAATCCGGCGGGACCCCGCCGTGGTCACGCCGTTACCGCCATCTCCCGCGTCACAACCGCCATTGTCGTCTTACTGTTTGTGATTATTGTCCCTCGGGGTTTCGTCCTCACTGCGGACACTACGTGCGCAGATTTATGCCGCAGTTGTGCAGACGTCGTCGAATGTCGTAGACACCTAAACGTGGCGAAGAGTGCGGTGCAGACGACGCTGGCGCCGGCACTCTTAGAAAATAGGGTATTAATAGTCATCCCTAAAGGGAGGAACGGTCTTGAAACCTAAGTTCCTCTAGAAACGGAGAAACTTTGTTCCTGAAGCAGGGGAGTTCCTCCGTCGCCTCCATCTTATTAAGGTGGCCCCGAATCGAGCAAATCGAGCTCAATAAGACCTAACGAGGACGCTACGTCTCGTATACGGGACAAGAAGAGCAGCAAACAAGAGCGTAACATGAGCTTCCCCTGAACAGTGTTTATTTCCGAAGGCAGCTTCCCACCGCAGCAATGTTACTAGAACCCCTCGGTTGGGAAACTGCCATAGATCCTGCTTTTAAAGGTGGCTCCAATCCGTACTCGAGAACCGAGCTAATGGCGATCGCAACACCGCCATTTCTCCCGCAGCGTCCACTCCGGGAACTGCACGGGTGCACGTTGAGTCGGGCAAGGACCGGTGGCGCCATCTCGCAGGGCCATCTCGCAGTAGCTATGTTAAGAAACTTTTGTGTTTTAACTCGTCGCTAAAGGGTGGCGCTGTTGTATTTAGCTGGGTTTCGCTGAACGCCTGCGGCCCACGTTTCAAGGGTGAGTTTACCAACCGAGGGTTCTAGTAACGTTGCCACGCAGGCAAAGAGACTTCGGTTTCAAAAGCAGCTATTCACTCTTATCCTCGTCAGCACTGGGACGTTAAATGGAGACAACCGATACCCAGTTATTCCGCGCACTTTACGTCTTACCTTTGTTATTCCTCGAGTCACAGTTCCTTCGTCAGCCGCAGATCACGGAGGAGTGGTAAGTCATTCGCCAAACCAAAAGCCGATTTCAGAAAGAACAAACTCGAAGCAGCCTACTTGGCTGTAACCAGAAATGATCGCCAAGCGTGGAAGAAGAAGGTTAAATCGGTAGGCACCAGATGGCAGGGTCAAGCAGAGTAACTGCAAGTAGCTAGGCTAAGTGGCGCTAGGTAACGCCTAATCGATGTTCTACAACAAATTCTTTAATTTGTTTTCGGCGATCGCGCTTCGGGAGCAATGAGGTAGAGGGGCTTAGAGTGATAAACCGGAAGTTCGA
>JAZHYW010046749.1:0-22216 GCA_037355805.1 Ixodes ricinus
AGTTTGGTTAATAATTTATTGTCGTCGCTTACTTCCGCCGCCTCCCTGATGACCATCGACACCTAAATAGATCCCAGCGTTCTTTGCGCGCGCTCTAACCATCTGAATTGATCTAATCCACGAGGATTAACCGCGCCAGAATTGACGTTCAAAGCGCTCGAGGCGACTCTGATCCAAATGGTCGAGGACGAGACCACTGATATGGGACCGTGACCCATCCGTCTTATCATAAGAAGACAATGAAAGAAAAGGCATTCAGGGATATTGCCACTCGCCCTGAAGGCTTCGGCGGCAACGGTATGTACCTATTGGTTGTGTTTTCTGATAAATAGCCACGAGCGATTAGAACGTTCGGAATTAAAATATCTACGCACCATTCAGCCTTTGCTCACACTCGTACTGAAAGTACTGTATTCAAGATTCTTGGTAGTTGTTTTAACTGCGCTGGGCTTAGCCGCTAGCAAAAAGGTAGGCACATCGCGACTCTCATCGCATGACATTCGCAGTGCTTGATTAAATCGTGATTTGACTTAGCACTCGCGATTTGACGCGATGCGGCAGTGGAGGCAGCTGCCCAAAGCATGCCGTGTAATTTGCACGCAGCATTCTTAATGACGCACTTTGTGACCGAAAAGCTATCGCGCCACCGCTGTGACTCGCCAGTGCACGCGCCTACGGAGTGCACATAACTGAATATGACCAGGAGTCCATTTTGCACCAAACCACGTTTGAGTTCGCCCAGTTCAGTCGACAATTTACAATGTCAGCGAATGAAATATGGTGACACAATTGTAGCATTTGTTTACATGTTTGATACGTTTGGTGTGTTCCAACAAGTAGTTTAAACATGGCTTCTGCTAACGCAACAGCGTAAAACGAGGTGGCAGGATATAGAGTGTGTATATCTTGTTTTATTGCATTGCAGTGGAAAAGTGGAGAACAAATGGGCAAACATGCGGTCCACAGTACCAGAGTGGAAAACTGCAAGACGAAGGATTCGAGCCGCTCTGGTGCCAGCGCTGATAACGTCTTTGTTCCGACGTGGGCCTCACTACAAGGCAATGAGGTTCTTGATCAAACTAGGGCACCTGAGGCTCAAAGCGAGTCGACACTCGAGACCTCCCCAGGAGGAAGTGGTAAGTGCCCACTTTGGAGGGACCTTTCTGTAATTTAGGAAGGAGCAACACAATTCAGAACTTGCTCTGTACTGTGTACCCTGACTCTAACAAGAATGAGCACCTTTTACCCTCTAATAAGTCCTTTGCTCTTCAGACTGCATGGGCAACTCAAGTGTTGGCTTCTGGCAAATGTGCCAAATCCACAGGTCACAGCTCACACTCAAACAATGACAAAAATCTTCTTTAAAAAAAAAAGGCAGTTTATAGACAACATTATCACTGTTCCAGCCACCTAAATTGGAATATGGGATGATTGCATCTGTGGTCCATGCAAATATATCAGGGGATCCCTTTCTCGCCAAATGAATTACCTCTGTGCACTTTAGCTTTCTGTGGTTGATAATTTGTAATACATTTGTTGCACACACTCAATCGATTCTAATGAAAGCGTTCTATGTCAGGCTTCTGGTTTCAAGCATGTCATGTGTACCTTAGAGCTTGTGAATATGAGAGCAAAAGAGAAAACACCATAATACACACAAAAAAGTGGGATAAAAAATTATGTGCAGGATGATAGCCCTAAGCCGACCTACGAGCCCTACTGAAACCAGAAGCTGCTTTTGAGCAGCCAGCACCTCCGCCCTCCAAGAGGAACTGCCGCCGCACGGAGGCAGCGGCACTCATGCAGGGCAGTGCTGCTGCAGGCAGCTGCTTGGCTAGTTTGAACGACTGCCAAGGAGCCGCCACGGCCGGACGGCGGTAGGAGCTTCGGGCTTCATGATAGAAGTGCTGCGCCCGCAGCATACCAAGGTGCGGACAGGCAGCTCTGCTCATGCCGGCCGCCCACAGAATTATGGTGGAGAACTCCATTGCGGCCGGTTTGGTCGATGGTGCCTGAGGAAGCAGAAAAGTGGGGAGTTTCAGTTTGAAAACAACACACTCTCTGGTGCATATGCAGTGCTGAAAAAGGTACTCGGCAGAACATGCACATTTGTGATAAGATCTGAGGTGGACCTACCCGCGCCCACTAGGTACTTTGTTTCAGTAAGCTTAGGCGTTTCTGCACTGCTGCACAAGTGTGCTAGGGTTAAACAGTCAAATGGGCTGAGGGAGGAGTCAGAGAGGACACGGGTCTACAGTAAAGCCGTAAACTGCCGGTGCGAACTTGCACGCAGCAAGACAATATATCAAATCCTGCTGCAAGATAATGAGCCTTGCGCACGCTCCGAGCAGAACCTGTCTCCGTTGCGCCGGATTAACTCCCCTTCCAGATGGAAAGCTGACACGTCCCCAGGTAAAAGCAAGGCAAATTCCGGCGTGTCAAATGTTGCACTCATAGGCAATCCACCTTGAATATGATGACACTGGTTACGTCTGCTCAGATTTAGCCACTGCGCTACAACCTGCTAACCTGGAGCGTGCTATCATGTATCATGGAGTGACAACAGAGCCGCATGCTCGTGCCATGCTCATCCTGCAACAAGCAGGAGTAGAGACTAGACCAAGCAGATTCTGTTCTTCAGTGCAAGCGCAGTCCCTGCAATCACTGGGCACAGCGCAGCAGATTTGCTCAGTCCGTCTGGAGACTGAAACCGGACAGCAAACCACTGTCAGGCTCCTGCACCCTTGTCAAATAGTGTTTTTTTTTTCTGTTATTTTGTGTTAAAGTGCATAGGCTAAGCATGTGTGCATGTTTGCATTTTCACAGCTAGAAGTGCTAAACTTGCTCCATATGCTGGAATCAACATGTCTCTAGTTACGGTTGTTGCTGCTAGTCCACTGCCGCGGTCACACGTGGCCACCTTGTTGTCATACCAGACATACCAAGCCCGAAATATGCGTGAGTTGGTTTAGGATCCAACATAGCACACACTTCAAGAATCATAAATAATTTGTGGTTCTTAAATCGTGTGCAGTAGAAGTTCATTGTCAGCACTTGCCTGATGGGGCCCAAAGAGTTAAAGACAGCACTAATATTTTACTGCAGCTCTGCCGGGCTGGGCTGTGTAGGTGAGCTTTCACGAACTAGTAGTACCCCCAAGTACAGTGCTTGCTGGAGCTGAAATATACCAAGCAGGAATGATGTGCTGCTACAGCACGCTTGTGGCCCTCGATTGGCCTCACCTTAGCTGCAATGCCTACTGTCGCACGCCATGTAGACAAACCAGCTACGCTTACCATCAACCAGCCTAGCATTTCAGGATGACGGAACCACTGCTGGAGTATTTTGAAATTACTTGAGATGGGTCAGATGGCGCAGGAGTCATACGCATGAATCTACAGACGATAGGCTTTGAGCACACTACCTGATTGGAAATAAATAAAATGAAGTATGTCTTGCAGCCCTGGGCAACCTCTTTTACTTTCTGCTGAAGGGTGGCAACTTTTGAAAGCTACAACTACCTAGATTTTTATAGATTATACTCAACTGTTCCTGCTACTAGTGGCCTGTTGCAGCTTAGTAGCAACTGAAGTTAAGTGAAAATACAATAGCAGGGCTGTGGCAGCTCAACAGTCATACTAAATATGCCTGGCCATGCATAGACTAAAAGATACATGAAAGAAGGACACATGCAAAATGAAAGTCAGTATAGGTGTCCGTGTTTCGGTCTTTCCACAGTGTCTTGGATGCAGACAGTGACAGCTTCAGGAGTTGGAACTCATGAAATAGCACTTTAGAGCAGCACGGACAGAGCAACTGTTTTTAGGCAGGTGCAGCTCAAACTACAGGCTTGCTAAAGAGCAGCTCAAATCAGTTTCATTGCACTTCGAATTTATGTCTTAGACAAGCACTTGAAACAATTTCAAGTGTTCTTAGGAGCCTGAATGTACATGATGGCGGAACCTAGGTAGATGGGACAACAGTGTAACAGATGCAGAAACTTGGCCTTAATAAAGAACCAGAAGCTGAGTACCATATGTCTAAGGATGAGTGATCCTTGACCAATTTTATCGAGTGAGCTTTCAGCTTCTCAAGTTACAGAGCCAGCACTGCTGCTCACTTTACAACCCACGCATTAGCTGCGACACAGCTCAGTAATCATGCGACCTCGTGCGACGTGTGTAAGCAACGGACGATCGCTGGTGCACGGAGACAACAGGCCAGGCTGCGGAGCTTACTCATGTGCTGCAGCTCAATGCAACAGCCGGGCTACCGACTGCGGATATCATGTTCGAAGCGATGAGCTGGAGCTAGATGCAATTACGCCGAGCAGATCTACGCTCGTAAACTGCTGGCCAGGAAGGTTTCGGATCAGGTCGCGCTTCAATTCAACCAAATCACAGTTCATCTTGCTTTTAGTACCAACTTCTAACGATGGTACTTCATGGCCGTAATCTCTTGCTAATGTGTTTTCAACTGGCCATGACGTCAGTTTCAGGCCGCTGGCAAGCTGACTGGCTAACAACCACCTCACGTCGGCCGACTGCTTGGCCGCTGCGGTGAAGAATAACCATCGATCAGTCACCGGAATGGCCGTAGAAAAACTGAATCAATTTTCCCCCTCCCCGAGTTTTTCGCGATATACTCAACACTCCGGGAAAGCGAACAAAATAAAAAAATCGCAAGGCATACTTAAAGCGTGCTCATTGTTACCAATCGAATCGATAAGAGCCGAGAACCATGACAAAATATAATTTTTGGCGCACATTGTGCGACTTGAAGCACAATGGCGCGAGGTGCTAACTCTGGCAGCAGTGTCCGTAAATAAACGCAGGCAAATGCGTCTGGCACTATCAGCCGATTCCACCCCATGACAGCTCCAGCAAGTCCTAATTAATGTCCTGATACCCCAGCCACTGTTTCACCTGGACCTTGCTACTTGGTACCTGCATACTAAACACTGACATACCGATTGCCTCCAGCAGCTTCCACTGCCAGAAACCTGGCCTTCATTCATGAAGTAGTCTCTGAAAACCTACTGAACAGCCTTGGCATCGTCTGGTTAATCATGCGCTCAGAAGTACTGGCTTTGTCAGGTTTCACACCCTCTCTCCAACTGCCTTGGCGTACAGTGACTGCAACAAGGAAATGAAAATTGATCTTTTTTTTTTAGCACATTCACCACCAACTAACAGCCGAGTCTTACTACAAGTTGCAAAGACCCTTCACAAAAGAACCACAAATGCTATGAGGCTTGTGGAGTAGGGCTGTGGAGTAGAGTTCATCTGATGCCAAGCATTTGCAAGGCATGAGAGTGCCGCCAGGGAAAGCCGGCTGCACAAAACGTGAAGGAGAGCAAGGAGTGCATGGCACAACACCGGCATAGCACGGAACGTCTACATACAAGCCGACAAGTGTATTGTCCAGCTACAGCAGAACTAGAATGGCAGAAGCAGCTTGCTTTTTAATGGTGTTGCTTTATATGGACTGTTGGGGTTAAAATGTGGCATGACCAGCTACGTCCACATACAGCTATGCACATCTTGCTTTTTTTTTCTCATTTTTCTTGCATGCTATGCATTGCAGAAATTCCTAAATAATGGCGAATTCAGGTGGTCAACGCATGGCGAAAACCAAGCTGGCGAAGCTCGAGCAACCAGAAGCGCGCCGGCGGGGCAGCAGCATGACCCCGGCACCCGAGGCACGAAACTGCCAGGCGGTGGCGTTCACTTCAGCCTCTTGTTCACGCGACACTGCTAGCAAGAGGTCTATTGCCACCGTCACCACATGTCCCAACAGCTTGGATTGACTTTCAAGCAGTGGCTGCAGAGGTGACTTCGGGTCAGTTTCGGTCTTTCGTTAATTTTGTTCTCACTGACCTGCTCTCTCCCATTCCGGAATTAGCTGACACTGGATACAGTCTGGTGCCTGCCGGCCCGGCCGCCTGGAGCTCAGGCGGTGGCAAGCGCCGGGAAAGTTGCCGTTAGCTTACCGGAGAATTACCACCCGAGCAGTGCGCGCCGGCCGGAAACTGACAATGCGAACACTATTGCCGGTTTTGCGCAGACATAAGTCGCCAACGGCTTGACCACCCGAATTCGGCCATAAGGAACTTATTTCATACTGCACTTGTTAGCATTAGCAAGAGGTCGTCACACTCTTTGAGAGAAGATAGTGTTATTGAACAATGAAAAAAATCCCACGAGGCCGACTGTTGTTCTGCAGCCATAGTTCATTTCAATTCGAAGGGATCGACACTGCCTCTTTCGCAACGTATCGTTTCTTTGATGTGACACATTCATTACAGCAAACATTTGATCCTTTGATGTCTTGCTGTCGGCCTATTGGTTCTACCGGCCGAGTGCTGTTTACATTCAGAAATAGCTGCAAGCTACATGATAATGAGTGGCATTGCCATGGCTGTTGACCAGAAGAATTGGGGGACCCTCGCCAGAGCACTACCGCATTTCGACTGTGAGCAAACAATCGCCAGATGTGGCTAGCTGTTACGTACACAACTATTGAAAATTGAAAGCGACTTAATATCCCCATCAGTTGGTCGTCAACTGCAGCATAACTCTGTGAGCACGTCTTCAATATCCAAGGTATTGTCGCGGCGCGGCAACCTTGCCCTCGCACTGTTCTTGTCCGGCAGGTAGTTGATAATAGGCAGTAGTCGCCTTCGCCACCTTCATCGCTTCTCTGTCCGCTTGTGACGTAAGAGGTCTGATATCAACTTGCAAATCTATTTCGGAGGATGTCAGGCTATTCTCGGACAATTCGCCCCCGAGGAAAGCTCGTGAAATAGATTGTGTCGTTGTTCAATCACGAGGAGAAAAAGGCAGAATTGGCTTAGGTGTTGCACTACCCCAAAGTCACGCATAAAGTTGCCAGTGGTGACTTTGATTGCTAGATGAGCTGCTGGCGCTTGGATGACACTCTGCTATTTGGCTTTTCAGCAACATTGCATGTGTGCAGGGCTGAGCAAGGCAACGCTATGTAACGCCAGACTTCTAAAAGATTTGTAGATTATTCTTGCCTCGGGGCCGCAGCTGTTGTCATTTCCCCGTCCAACTTTGCTTGTTCCCGAAAATGCCTGTTCATCCTCAACCCGCACGCTCATACCTCCTGGGCCGAGATTTTCAAAATGCTAACGACATTTTTATTGCTCCTCACAGTTTCTTGGCGAACGCGAGGCTGCTGCCCTGCGACCTAATATGGTATCGGAGCCAAGGCATGTGACTGCTCTCAAGGCTGCGGGAGGCCCTGCGATCACAATGCAGCAGCTGTGCCTCACCACAAATAGCGTCGGTGCATCTTTTTTATTTTAACGGGCAATTAGCGTCATTGTCGATTGCAATCCTCTACCGACACTACGCTTACACTGACGGAAGAAAGATCGAGACATGTTACTTGCAGCATACTTAAAGGGATGCTGACTCCCCCAAATTTATTGTCTGTTAAGCAGTCCATTATAGAAGCATTGTCACAAGAATCAATATTTAAGTACATAGCATCACATATATTTTTAATAAAAGTAAAAAATGCAACTGATTTGAAACCTGAAAACCAAAACTGGTCTGCGGTAGAAGAAGAAATATAGAGAAAAGTGTGTTACTCACGTAGCTGGCTGCAACGTATTTTTTTCGATCAGTACACGTGAAAGCTGTTAGAAACCACAAATGAAATTACTGTAAACGACTTAATGTCTGGGCTAGAATCAGAAGCAAAAATAAGTTGTGAGGTTCTAGTACAGCAATTCAGTGTAATGCTTCAGTAAGCGTTCACACTATTGCCTGAATTATTCAGCGGGACTTATTTTCCTTGGAGTGCGAGCTGCGCGAAATTTAGGTCCTCGCAGAATTTAGTCATTTACAGTATCATGTCCCTCTTTCAGTTGGGTGCTCGCCTTCGATGACCCACGACTCTGATGACCTTCGGTGGTTGCGTCTAAACCATGCAGAAAATGGCGCACGTGACCACTTGGAGAAGAGAGCAGCGCTACATGTACTGAGCGGTCCCTTGCTTATGCGCCATTCGGCGACCTCCACCAATATGCTCGCACCTGCCACGGATTCGCGGATAAATTGACCCGTATGTTTGATCTCATGAACCGTTCCCAAAGATCTCGCTACTCTTAGCGTGAACGCAATCTCAGCAGTAGGCCTGTCAGGTATTCCTTAATTGTTTCAATCTAGAATTCAGTAAAGGGTGGTTCTAGCCTAACAGAGGTCTGTCATTTTAGATTCTACGGTGCAAAAAGAGACGAGACATTGCTCTGGCTTTACTAAATGACAATTACAACATGTGAGACCACGCGTAGGGACACAATTGCACGTGGTGAATTAAGAGAGATGGTAACTGCTTTCTTTGCACGCTTTTGATTTTGACTACGGATGTGCTGGCAGCGCTGCTTGTGCCGGCAGTACATACGATGAGTACCAGATGACACAGTGCACACTCTCAGTGCAGGTGCTTTTTCTGCCAAGCTGCCAGTCCTCTGGGGAGGCCTCTCAACTCCATGTCTTTATGAAGCCTTACATTTTTTGGGTTAAGCACACAGAAAAGGGTGCCCATGAAATGCATGGATGACAAATGTGGCAGACACTCCCATAGGCAGCCATGATGGTATGTATGGATGGCACTTTGTTGTTGGCCGTGGTATGCTATTGTTATCCTCGCAACTCGGAAATGCAAGTAAACTGGCAATATGCACTGAGAGAGCATAGTGACCACAGCATATTGTGAGCTCACCGATAGTTGAAGATCCTTTCGGCATCTTCCAGCTCCGACGCTGAAAACGGCCGCATCAGGTATGGCTATCATGCCGAACCCTTCGTCCCCAACGATGACGAAAGGTGCCGTGCCTTGATGAGTTTGGCAGCTGGGCTACTTCCGGAAACTCAGCAATGCCCCGGTCAATACGAGTGCCCGAAGATCCGTGGCAGCCCATACACCAGTGTCATTCATTCGACCATTTCTACCCACATCAGCGTACAGAAACTTCAGATCAAAGTCCACAAGGCCATCAACACAATGCTGATGTCTTTTTTTTTATTTTTAGATTTGCATGTCTGGAAACGACTAAGATTAATTTTTTTGATACTACTACAAATAAAACAAAGCAAATGCCCAAAAAGAGAGAGAAAAAAACAAGCCCACACCGGGGATTGAACCCACATCCGCTGCAGTGCGACGCAGATATCCTACCGCTGAGCTACGCTACAGCTTCGAAGAACTCGCTTTGACAATTCGCTTTTAACTAAACTTTCAGACAGCACTTGAAGGCATCAGTGGGAATGCAGTCGTATGGCACTCTGAACGCTCTGCAGAGAGCCGTCGGACGGTACTCTAGACACTATGTTGTTCAAAAGCAAACTCTGTATGTAAACAACATTCTCTGGTTTGCTCTTGCTATGACTTACCAGTGGCGAGTATCAGCAGCGTGATCGCCAGTCTCTCGCCTGCAGGGATGGCTTTGTCAGAATGACGTATCTTGCTTCATGATGAGCGAGTCTCACCTTCCGCAACAGTTCTTCAAATGTTCCGGCGGTGTCCATACGTATCCAAGAGCGGAAGGCTCCGGCGTCTTCTAGCGCTAGCTCACGCATCAAGTTGTAGGTAGCGCCTGCTCCCGGTGTCGGCGCAGGTAGGGCGAACCCATCCTTCGTTTTCCCATTGGCGGCTCATCATCCTCACTAGACGAAAGGGCCTCAACAAAAGAGAGCGGCCACAACGGCTCGCTCTCGGACACGATGCCATACCAAATGCAGGCGCCGATGCTCGATCGGCTCGATGTCGATAACTGATGCGAGGATGCGAGGCAAACGATGCGAGCAGGAGCAAGCGCGAATGCGAGAGGAGGATAGTTCATTCGACAGTGTTGCGCAGGTGGGACTGCCGCTTTGAGTTCGCGGCGGTGGCAGCTTCAGCAGACGACAAACAAGAACTGTTCTGTCGTTGAGTGTTTGTCGGCGTTTGTCGGTCACGTTTGTCGCTGAAGTGGACTCTATCAGGGACCACAACTTACCTTGTCGCCAGACAAAATTCGGTGTTTGTCGCTCTAGTGGACGAGGCCAAGGTTGTGGCTAGATACACACCGCTAACATTCATGTTTTGTAGAGCATACTTACCAGTCATGCAAGCACCCGACTGTGGCAAACCCTCACCCTAAACCTCTTTGCCATGAAAGTGTTTATATGTCAAATTAATTCAGAGGCAGGGAGTAACAACCATAAGATGTGTAAACTGCACAGACCTAACCATCTGCTCCAAATTTTTCCATATGTCGCAACACATGCAAGTGAGTACGGGACATCGTCACCAAGCAGTGACTGTACCATTGGGTTTGAACAAAATGCGAACAGTGATGGAACTTCCAGCACCACCGGCGCAGCGTGGACGTCTTGGGTTGTACTGGGCGAGGTTCAAGCACATCCGAATAGGACGCATGCCCTCGCAGTGCTCTCTTCTTTCCATCCCAAAGCTTTATGAGCTTCCAGATGTCTCCTGCAGCTAGGCACAGCATCTGTTGATAGCTATGGGCTCCGGTGTTCGTATTTCATTCGAACCTAATAGTACAGTGAAAAATAAAAAAAAATGCCCATTTGCTAGCAGGAGCAAGGTTTCCAACTAGCTTTGCCTGTTGGCATCTGCTAGATGTGGCAAGGGTACATCAGGTTCCTCACTCAGATAAGTTGAGACCAAAGTTAATCACCCTCAGTCATTGTGCACCACCTCAAAGGTGCAAAACATATTGGGCACAATTAATTTGAATGACACTACTTGGTCTTTCTTGCAAATATCCTTTGCAGTCCCGTCATTACTGTATCAGGGACCTCCATCAGTTGATCTCCAGAAAAAGCTGCAAGTGCCGCAACAGAAATCAAAGGCATTACAAGTGCCCATGCAATCCAGGAACCTGTGGAGCTTGCCACCAAACATTAGACACAAGTCGAAAGCACTACACGTGTCCGTGCAATCCAGACTTGTGGAGTTGCACCCAAAACAATAAATACAATTCAAAAGCACTACACATCACATGCATCCAACTAGAAGGCCACTAATATTTGACGGATGTCCGATCAAGATCCGTACGTCCAAAGCCGAATTCGGACGTCCATTGGATGTACGACAAATATCCTGAATCGGATGTCCCAACCGCGATATCCGCAGGAGGTCGGCAGTACTTCCCGCGCCATCAGTCTCGTTCAATCAATGAGCTTGCTGGAATTGGTGCACCGGACGCGTGAGCTATGCTAGAAAACAAGCATAAGATTTTAGACAAAACCCCGAGACGCGAAAGATCAGGGACGACACAACACAAAGTCTCAAGCGTAACAGTTTGCCGGTTTGCCTTTCGCCGCGCTTGGCGCTTTGCTGTGCTTTGGCTCCGCGAGTACGCTTGTACCACGCTTGTCAAGGGAAGGATGCTAGCGCTGGAGACGGAGCTTCTATTGAATTCTTAACCGTGCCCGACAGAATCGATAACACGAAAGATTTTTTTGATCAAGCACAGAAAGCCACCGCACACTTCCGCTAAAATCAACAAATCAGCTAAGTCAGCCAGAGACGTTATATCGGTAAAAATTACTCCGAAATCAGTATCTAGGCAGCACCTCTGTGAAGGACCAGTGTTGAAGCATACTTGCGCAAAAAAAATAAACTTTTTTTTTAGGTTGCAAATGTTACGTTATAACGGCACGAAACTAAATGCATAATATGGTGTCATACTTAATAATACGAGACGATCTAAAGAGATTAGGCGGATTTTATCAAGCCAATTCAATCCAACTATTGTGGCTTTCCGGCTTTCCCGCCAGTTTGCACAGTGTCCACGTGCCCTGTCTGCTTTGCGCGCACGGCGCTTGCTAGCTTCTGTGTGATTTAGATTTGTCCAACTCACGACCAGCCTGTCGTGACCCACCTTTATCTTTTGCTGTTTCCGACGATTCGCTGGAGCATTAGTCGACACGTACTACGGTAAGTGTTCCTTCTTAATAGCGAGTTTTAGTAGATAATTTTCAGGAGGCCCTGCTACCACTCCTGGCGCGCGCTGCACACCCTTCGAAGTGGCAGCGCGAACTCCCCGCTCACAGTCACACAGCGTGGCCTGCTGTGGTAATTTAACATAATCAAACCTGTATCTCAAAGCTGACAGTAATCAGAAGTAACCACAAGCACTGCAGGATGATGTCCTATGCAAGCCTTGCTAGCAGTAATCGTTTTCAAAGCCCCACTACCACATGGGTCGTTCGCTACTTTGTATCCTTTGTGCGCACTTGGCGTAAGTTGACTACTGTTGGTGGGGTCATCGCATGTCGCAATACTGAGGATTCACTGGCCGCCATGAACAGGACTTTTTTTCTCACAAATGGCAGCCCTTTCTAGGAAGGGGTAGCCAGTGAAGATAGATAATTATATTTGTAATAAAATTTTCTAATAATTTCGTAGCCATTTCAAATGTCAGCTTTTTCGTGTTTCTATCAAAAGGTTGGAACAAAATACAGATCGTGCAACACCAAGTTTTTATTGACAGTAAATTTGGTTTTGATCCTTTTTGTACTGATGTGCAGCCTGTGCTACCTCTGATGGATGTCCTGTGTAATCCCCAATTGTGAGCCAGCATGGAAAAGGTGAGTTTAGAGTGGATGGATTGTTATCCTGTCAATTAAACTGCATATATTTTTCTTGATAATTTTTTGCATTCAAATGTTGATGCCTAAATGACAGTTCTTAATAGAGTAGAACCTTGATTATATGTTCCTGGTTAATAAGTTTTCCCTGCTGTTAGCTCATAAATGCCAGTCCCATTGATCTTTCATTGCGAGATTTGTATGCATTGCTCGTTTGTAGGGTAAATAACCTGATGCATAGAAGAACAGACTGAAAGAAATTAAGCAATCTGGATATGTCCCGCTTTATTTGTCCCGTTTTTGAGTGTTTTAATACTTGTAATGGGGTGACTTTTTGTTACTTTAACGCAGCATTACCAAGACCAAGTAAGTTGTTCACAAGATTCGGAGATAGCTCTCGAGTCATAGATAAGGCAACTTAACTTTTGACGGATGTAGACTCTGATAACACAGGACAAGCCTTGGCTAACCTGTCGCCACGTGGAACACCTCAAGATAGGGTGCTAGAATATTCTGGTAACACTGTTAGCCTTTTTCTCGTCAGTCGGAATGCTTGCATACACATGTAGTGCTGTTGAAAAGCTGTTTCTGGTGTAAGCCGAAGCTTTGTCTTGACCACACCTATTGTAATATTGCCAGGACAAACCCCATGCCCTAGGCCCACTGCCTTGCCAGAGCGTGGTGAGTTATGATATTTCTTGTTTTATCCGGCACTCTTTGTTTCCTGGCTCAAGTAGTAGGCTTGTCATCCTAAATGTGCAAGATTTTTAATGTGTGCTGTCAACATTTCTTAACATCATGTGTTGAAATGAGGAAGTGGACCATAACATCATTATTTCTATGTGCTCTATATGTCCCCTTTGTTTGTCTTATGTACATGGAGGTACAAATGCTGTACATGCAGGCATTCTGAGTGTTTATAACCTCTTTCAATAGAGGTTATTGAAAGAGGTTATGGAGGGCGCACAGCATGTGTTACTGTGCGCACAGCTATCTCGTCACTCCCTTTGTTAGCCACCGGTAGTTTCTGACAAACCCATCTATCCTCGGAGAGCTAAGCTGGCGTAGTATTCAAAAGAAAAAAAAACACGGTCGGGTCACTGAGAGAGGGAAGAGCGCATCCGAATTCCGCCATCTTTACCGATGAACTTCTCCAACTTTGAGCTCCCGAGGTGCAAAACTTTTCTTGACAGAAACAACTTCATTGTGACGACAATCTGACGTCACGGCCAACTTTACAATTCTCCGAGCATGCGCTGAACTTTCATCGGTCAAACTTCACTGTGACGTCCCCCAACGTCCTCTGTCGTCACCGGGAGCAGCAGCCAATGGGCGACTGATGAAGTTTTTTTTACAATAAAGCTTGCGCAACCAGCATAGAAAGACCGCTCGCCTCATTCCATAATGCTTCATACAAGACCGCTTTACCCAGATGTTACACCAACAACATTTTGGTTGTCACTTTCCAGTTTGCTTCCGGATGAAATGCTCATGTTGGGAAATGTCTGAGCCTCAGTGTCTTGGTATGACTCCTCCACACTGATCTCTCTTTTGCAGGTTGGAACCCTTCCTAATTTTATTAGAAATTCCATAAAAGTACTTGCAAAAAGTAACTTGTCATAGTTTCAAATTACTATACTTCGTTTCAGCTTCCGTCCGAGCGCAGTCAAAGGCTGAGGGACAGTTCGCAACTTCGAGAACAGCATTCCTACGCACCACAAAGTAGTCCGCAAAAGTAATTTGTTTTAGAATAACTGTTTTGTGCGTAAACACTGCACAATATTCCAGATGTGTACTGCTGAGAATGATTCGCAACGAAAGGAATTAAATATCTGAAGTTTATGTTTTTATTAATATATGTAAATGCATGTGGTTTGGTGAAAACGCGTACATCCGCTGGCAAAACGGCTGCAGCGCTCGGTTCTTCTGTGTGATTTCGTTCCCGTAATGGCCGAATCCTGTGCTTTCTGCTTTCCTCACCGAGTCGCTTCAAAACATCCTTTCGCAAAGTCACGTTTGGGCGTCAGGCGCGAGCGGTCGTGATGAATGTCTACTTTCAAATTCAGCAGGAGACTCCGGCCGCGTCGTACCGCGAATGCGTTGTAAACAAAAAAGCGTCCGGGCCACTACAATTGACTGAGACACGGCGAAATCAGGGCACCACCTTGCCTGCCAATCACATTGAACGCCGAGAAGCTGGTGGAAAGGACTGCGCCTCGAGCCCTGGTATATCCAAACAATACAAGGAAACATCAACGGCCGGGTCATCGGACACCTTGCAACCTTCCATCTCGAAACTATCCCGACCAATTGTGGAAAGCTCGGACACAGACACCAGCGGCCAGCCTACGTACTGACATCCCCTGTGATGAAATTTCAGAACGGAAAGGGCATTTTTAAGTGCAGCAGACGACACCGTTGGATACGCCCGTAGCAGACGAAATACTCGGCGAGCGCGGCGGCGCGGACGACCAGCGGCGCAGCGGAGTGATACAAAAGTGCAGGCGAGATCGCGTGACCTATTACCGGCGTGTGATTGGCTCCGGGCACACGTAGCTTTGGCTGCGCTTCGGACGGAAGCTGAAACGAAGTATAGAGTTAGTAGATTTTGCGACTTGCCTGTTGGAAAGTTTGCTGCCCAGTTTATTAAATATATAGACGGAATTAGATCGTAATATTTCACATGGGGTCTTCCTATATGACACTGAAGAGGGCTGCATAGTTTTCTAAATATCAAAATGAAGCGGAGTTGCTCTTTAAGTAACGAGTTACAAGTAACTGATTACTTGTAATTAGGCCATATACTTTCCGGTTTTCAGCGAGAAACACCGATAAACATCCACCCGTGTCAAAAAAATTTGGTTAAAACAGAAAAATAGTAGTTTTCAAACATTTTCGTACAAGCCGGACATTTTTTTCCACCAAGAATGTTTTATGGAAACGCTCGTTAAACTCGCTCTAATTTTTTTTTTTTACGGTTGTTGTTTTGGGTTGGTTTTTAGCAGGGCTCCGGGTCTCCTAGTAATCGAGATGTGTTTTTCTGTTTTTCTGTCAGTGCTGGTTACTTTGACCTTCCGCTTTTCCCAAAACGTTTGGCTTCATTGTGCCCTTTTGTAGAAGGTTGACCTTCCTTGTGGACCCTAGTTTGGTGGTTTGAAGTGTCTTTTACGTTATTTGAGCCGAAGCTTGTCCGGGAAGGGGGGGTACATCGTTCTTTAATTTTTTATACTTCCTTTGAACTTATGTTTGGACGCCGACGACGCTAGGAGGAAATGGGACCTATCAAGCAGGGCAAAAAGTGCAAGTCGCTGTGCCTTCTTTGACTGTGATTCGTCTAACGATGATAGAACACTTTGTCACTTAAAACGGCAACGGTAGTATACGAAGTTCGGGAGAGAATGTCTAACGATGTGCTCTGCCGCACACAAACGAATACCAACATACTAACAACAAAACCTCTCAAGGTGATTGGCTCATTGCTGCTGGTTGCCATAATGGTCGTCATATTTTGGACCCTTTCAAAGCTTGAAAGCTTCCGCAAAGGGTCATCAAACTAAACCCCTATACGGAAAAGTAGCAACATACTTTGAAGCATGCCGCCTGCCATCTTGGGCCAATCCAGGTGGCAGCTACTGTCGACGCGCGAGCGCGAAAGAACAAAACATAACAATAAGAGTTTGCACAGTTTAGGTACCAAGAAATTAAAGTTTCTACGTCTGCACCTCAGGTATGCAAAAGTACTTATAGTGTGCGACAGGTCAAGAACGAGCCAAGCTCCTCCCCACATCTTTCCCCTTCAGCAGAGCGAACGCCGGGGAGGAAGTAGCCTCCTTCAGCATTCGCTCTGCTGAAGCGGAAGAGGTGAGGAGCTTCCGCTCGCTCTTGAGCTGTCACCAACTATAGTTACCAATGCACAGCTACTTTACCTAGTACTTGACAATCCTTGCGAATAAGTAATTTTGATTTATTCTTAAGAATTTCAGGGCCAAATGTCAAGGCTACACAATGATATAAGACTGAGCTTGCAGCAAGTTGCCAGAGCGCTTGATGCTCCCTCGCCGCCTCCAGCGAGCCTTCTGTTTACCTGCTCTGGTTGTACTGCAACCATTCAACACAGCCGATGGTCTCTATAACTTCGAGGCAGATCTGAGTGCATCTGAGGAAGCTCATCTGAGTAGGCCCACATTTACATACTATAGATTCTGGGCTGAGAGCTGTGGGGCGGTCATCTGTTGTGCATGCCACCATGTGTGTAAAACAGACTTGTGCCTATCTCAAATACTCTCACTCAAGATACTGTATTTCAAATACATTTAAAGTATCTTGTAACTTGTAAATACTTTTGATCGAGAGTATTTGATACATCTATCTTAATTACATTTCTGAGTATCTTGTACTCATCGTCTCAAAAACATTTTTGACATTCCATATTTTTCGAGTTTTTCGGTATGAAATGGCGTTGGGCGTGGCACGAGGAATCGTGAACAGTCTTTCGAGCAACCTTAAATCCTGTTGCTAGCTCCAATAAGCTAAGCTAAGGTGATTTAGAATGAGCTCGTAAAAAATCGTTTTCGTGCCTATTCTGATTTATATTTTCACTTCAAATTTCCTGCAATGAAGGTTTTCCCCGCCTGTGCCCAAAGGTGCCTTTTATTTCCTAGAGTTTCCTCTAAAAAAAACCTCAAACAATTTTGAGTTTTTTTGTCTTTAGGACAGAGAAACGGACTAAGAGCAGGATGACCCTCAAAATGCAACAATGCGTCCCCCAAGGCCGAGTGCCTTTCTGAACGCAACCCACTTAAAGAAGGTGCGACCAATGCCGTGCTATTATGTGAGCTTTTTTTTTATCCCTTCACTTATTTCCGTATCCAATTTCGCTTAGAGTAAACTCCCCATTAAGGGAATATAGATTGAGATGGCATGGCAACTCAATTTTTAGTTGCCATCTCAATTTTTGAAACCATGAGACGTTGAGTATTTTATTTAGGTGTCATATTTATTCACATCGACCTGTAACAACGGTTCGAAGCGTTTGACACTAAAACAAAAGCACATCACCTTATTTGCGGGTTATTCGCACGTACGGGTTTTGTAGCGTGAGCTACACTGGCCGAGGTTGAGCAGTTTCAACGTGGCTCCTGGAGAGCAGTGCTACGCATGCCAGGCAGCGATGACGTCGCACAGCGCACAGCTGCACGCCGGGAGCCGGCGCGCGGCGCGCCGCTCGCCGGTCTGCACATTTCAGTGGCGGTGCGCACAGCCGCGCAGATGCACTGGTGCCGTATGCGTGCCAGTGTGCCTCCGTTGAGCAGAAGCCAAGTCTGACGCTGCACCGGAGCCGCTGATAGGGCCTCCTCATTTGTGCGCTATGCGCAGATGTATCAGTGGGGGTATACATATGCGCAGGGCATTTGCCAGTGGCAGGGGCTAGCCATGGAGAAGGAGAGCAATTGCTGCTCAGCGGCGCAGAAGAGCGGAGAAGCAAACTCATCGGATCCCGAAGTAGTTGCGCTGGCAATTAGCGGTTGAGCGAGAAGAACGAACAGAGTGGGCTAAACGTAATGCGGAGGCACCAGAGCAAAGGAAGGAACGTCTAGCAAGCGGGTAGCCGGGAGGCTGAGCGACGTGCCCGACATTCTCAGCAGCAGCAACAGCAGACGCCGTCGATGACGTCAAGGCTCGCCCTGATTGACTGACTCAGTCAAAGCCCGTTTACAACGAACAGTAGGAAACGCTACGATCACCGATATAGCAAGTGGTTCGATATAGCAAATCCATTTACAACGAACTTCCACGACGGCGTGTGTTGTAAGGCGAGAGCTTCCTTTTCTCTCATCTCTTCGCTTCCACCTTGTAGCAAAGTGCCAAAAGGTGTTTTTGTGTGTGTGTGTTTTGCACGCGTGCGAGTTTGCTTTTTCGTTTATCTCCTTTCTGAATCACTTGTCGTAAGCAACCGTTTTGGGATGAAAAATGTTTTTTTCCGTGCATGCGTGCAGCGTTTTTTTTAGCTTTCTTTGCTTTCGAATCACCTATCTCCGTCAATTTCGTTCGCAGCGTGGAGCTTTAAAATTTTCTTAATAGATTTTTCTTTATTTTTTAAGGAAGGGACAGGCTAGGAGACAATTGTTTGAACGTTTTTGAAAGTCTTCCCGGGGGAAAAAGTTTGATATGCCATATATGTTGTTACTTATAAAAGCGTACTTTTTACATGCTTTTTATCTAAATTTTCCGTGAGTTCGATAACGACAATAATTCGCTGTACGTGGCTTCGTTGTAAACAGGTTTCACTGTATATGGTGAAACTTAGCGAAAACGCCGATGCGACTCGGACCTTCAGAGACGGACTTCGTAAACAATCCGTTTGGATATGTATGCAACGTGTATGAGAGACTGTAGCTACATGAAAGCCTTGACGTCGGTAAGTAGTGCCTACTGCGGTGAAACGTTGAGTTTAGCTGGCGCCTGCTGGAGTGGGGTGAAACATAAATGTGTATACCGTGTGTGTAGTCATTGAAGCAGCGTAAGGCATGATAATCAAGCTAATCCTAGACAACCAGGAAAGCTAAGAATAACAGCTGAACCCGCAGGTCATGCTACGTATATCCTGGCATAGCCGAGGCTAAGCCACTGCAATTTTTTTGTTAGGTTGTAGGTACTATGGCCCTTTTTTGAGCTTTCCAAGGTACCTGTTGTGCCAAATGTAACACGTTGGAATTTGTATGTTACGCGCTGTGAAATGCATCAGAGATCTCTTAAACGACGGTCCGGAGCGCCTGAAGAATTCCTTATGCAGCAGAGACTGCAAGGTTTATGACCGCCGTTGACGAAGACTTTGTCGGATTACTGCCAGGTGAGTGGAAATTCAAGTGTGAGTCTAGGTCATGAAACCACTGCGCGGACGCACTGGATATTTTACAAGGGGAGAAAAACATGTATCTAGTATACCTGCTTCCCACAATTGCAGTGACTGAAACGTCAAGCTGACATCACTCCGTGGACTGGATGTACGGCAAGCCACTGAAAACAGCCGTAATCGCAGGTCTCGAGAAAACGGTAAGATTACTTATTTATATTTTATTTACGCTAAAGCGTTAAAAGTGCAAGCCATATTTTTTCGCAATTTAATATAAAACAAATTTATTCAGAAACTACCTAACATATTTACAGGCCCAGGGCAATGTGTAATAATGGAAACATATATATAGTTTTTAAAAAGAGTGCCGACTGCTGGCTGAATGCCGTCTTAAGCTAGGTGTTTCTCGAGTTAAGCAGACATTAGCTAGTATAATCGTCATGAGTTGGTTCATAAACTAAAATCTCTTAATAATTTCTTAATTATTGGTTTTACCAGGTCATGTTCCACGTGAAGAATCAGACGGAATTACCGTGAGGCGAGACCGACTAAAAGTATGTGCAAAAGTATTAGTGTTTGACGTAATATTTAATCAATGTTCACGTTTTTCAGCCCGATTTGACAAGTGTGCGCATAAAGCACGCGCGATCTTTGCCCACAATGGCGGCTTCTCAGGCTGAGGCAGTGCTGTTGCCGCGGTTCAAGATGCAGTGGATCGCAGAGGCTCAGCGGGGGATGATCACTCAGCTAATCAAAGATGAAATGGCGCGCCTGCCCCCAAAATGTCGAGCCCCCTCTGCCAGGCGTTGCCAGAAAGTGCTGAAACATCAGCTGAAGATTTTTTTTGGTTTCGAGGACTTTGGGTATGGGTACAATGTTGTGCATCACAATCTCTGGCAAGATATTTGTCGGACACTGCCAGGAAAGAGGTCACGTACATCCTCAACTACCCTCTCTGCATCAGCTCTTCTTGGGGTATAACATGGCAGGGGCGTCTGGTGTCTCGGTTGAGCGACTTCTTAGCACAGGCGGTGATGTCTTCCAGCGCAACCAACGACTGCTGTCTGACGAGAAGTTCGAAGAGCAGCTTCTGTTGCATGCTGAATAAACCATTCTAGTAAACCAGATTTGCACAACTGTATAATTGTGTTTGTCACTGACATCGATACAAATTACTGCAAAGTGGAAGTATCTTCAAAAGTAATGGAAATACATTTCTCAGTATTTGTACTCTACTCAAGATACTTTGCAGTGAATGTAACTTGAGGAGTATTTTAAATACTTTATGACGCAGGTATTTAGTAACTTAACTTAAAAACTTTTATAGAGTATTTTGTCCAACGACTGGTGTAAAATACACAACTTAGCTAGCAACTCTTCAGCATGTTCCCTGCCATGTGTTGAGATGCAACCAAAATATTTCAAGAAAGATTGGTTTTGTGAAGACTTACGAGGTTCGTTAAATTGACTAGAACTACCGGTGTCTTAAACGTTTGCACAAATCAAACTCCAAAGCTTCTGGTTGCAGCTTGCACTCTGAAAAGGTTGAGCAGAAGGAAATGATAAATACGGGTTATTTCTGTCTTCTATTTTTAAAATAGACCATGTAGAGAGTTGCTCTCATAGTCACAAGGGAACTCGTGTTAGCTGCGTTTCTCCGAAATGCTACACCTAATTTGTGTGGCGTCTTTTAAATTTCCAGGTCAAGGAACTAATTCAACTTGGTGGACAAAACCCCAACACTGACACTGAGCGGATGCTCGCCTACCTGCTGACTGATAAACTAGCTACCGAGTACACTTGGGAAGGGAAAAAAAGAAAGAAGTTCTGCACGCTTCGCATTTGTCAACTCATGTTTGGTTTGTGTCACGTTTTTATTTTTGAAGTTCATTACAGAAATTTGTGTCACAATTAACAGTAGCAGAGCACGTGGGATAGACTACAGATCACTCAGAAATAGTAAAAACACTGAAATTGACGAGGGAACTGTGAGTGTCTGTCCCTCGTGCATTTCAGTGCTTTTATTCTTTCTGTGTGAACTGTATACGGTTGTTTTCATTTTTTTGATTCTATAAAGTTCATTACTAAAGTTTGTGTCAAAATCATAACGTTGTTATTTGCAGGTGAAAAATACTCCTACTCATTTCACGCTGGGAGGGATAGAGAAAGTGATGTACAGTCGGGGACAAAAGTCTCCAGGACACGCGAGCTGCGACTGAAACGCATTGCTCTGCTATCTGCCGGCGGGTCGCCTGGTTTCGAGATCACAGAAGCACATGCGTGTCCTACTGTGAATGCCAACTTTCACAGTAGGGCACTCGGAATCGGGCGCTGTGTACCCGCCTCAGAGATAGCGCTTACCGACATGGCACCTATAAAGCAAGAAGTCACGGCAGCTCAACCGAGCGATAAGCTGAACTGGTTATAAAGCAAGGTGCACTGACACGGCGAAATGCGGCGCAATGCCCCAGGCGGCATCTCGAGTTTCGGAATGTAGTGCAGACGCTCGTCAGCCGCCAGCGCTATCTCGAGGCGGTACCACGCATCCAATCCCAAGTTAGGCGCTGTGCCGCAGAAGAGCGGGAAAACACACATGTTTGCAGGCAGAGTAGGACGCTCATGCGCTTTTCTGTGATCTCGAAACCAGGCGACCCGCCGGCAGATGGCAGAGCAATGCGTTTCAGCCGGAGCTCGCATGTCCTGGGGACTTTTGTCCCCGACTGTACAT